>CABHPQ010093505.1:0-19841 GCA_902168405.1 Peromyscus aztecus | reverse complement strand
TTTGGGCTTCTCCAAGAACATGGTATTTGCTCCCTACCCAACGACTGTATTTAGATCACTGAGCTTAAGCCCAAATTGAATCTGCTTCTCCTCAGATCTCCCCATCTCTGTGGATGACACTGTCATCCAGGTTGCTCAGGCCAACAAACCAGGGGTTTTTCTTTTCTCTGTCTTGTTAGCTAAGGGGCAGGTCTGCTTTTCTGAGCAGAGCCAATTAGACTTCTTCCTGGGACTTTGAATCTTGAGTGGTTGACACAAGGTTAGGAAATTGGTTGGAGTTGACTCATCTGGGCCAGACAGCCTCAAGAGTTTGCCCATTAGTCCCTGTACCTGGATTTCCTGGAATTGCCTTTGTTTCTGCCCTTCAACTCCATTTCTTCATCTAAGTTATCTCTCATGGGCCCAGTGAGTTTCCTTCGAGCTGAGTATTTTTAATATCTGTGTGTTGTTTTCTATAAAGCAACACCCCTAATAAGATGAGAGAATGAAGAGTGGATGTGTGTATTATGAAGACCCAGCTAGTCCGTGAGACTAGCCCATTACTCCATGAGACAGCCAGCCATCAAGTACATGTGGTACAACTACTGTACATGGGCTACCCAATAACACTGTGCCTCTGCTAAGTCCTTCAGGGACTTCCCTTCTGTCTGATCCATGTACATCAGGATCATGTCCAAAAACAATTATTTCAATGAGGCAGAATTGGGGTTTAGAATATTTTAATGCAGGCTTACGCACAAGGGCTCACAAGGGCTCAGAGAAAGGAAGGGGCTCAGAAGAAAGCCAGGCACACTTGAGAGCATGCGCATGGGCTTCTTAGAAGAATTACATACAGTAAGACATATATATATATATATATATATATATATATATATGTGTGTGTGTGTGTGTGTGTGTGTGTGTGTGTGTGTGTGTGTGAGTGCAGACTCCTCAAAGGAGAGTTACTTCAAAGACAAATTCTTCCTTGAAGACTTTTGCAGCTAGATGCCCTTGGTTACCTCTTGCAGTTCCCAATTCTAGCACAACTAAGAGGTTTTACCATTCACTTCACCATTTGGTTGTTTCTTAAGGACATTTTTGCATCTTGTGGTGGACGGTTCCTTAATTAACCACAGTGGTTCCTCTCCCTGCCCTCCTGAAATCCAGACTTTGCCATGACCCTCATCAAAGTAAAACCTGCTTCTCTAGCCCTGTGATCTGATCATGACCTCATGATTCACTTTGGCCAGTGAGACAGTAGAAGACATGAGGTAGGCAGAGGCTGGAAATGTGTTTCTCATAAAGTGTGTCCTTTTATGCCTGTGGAATCCTTCCATGGCCACTTGACAGCACCCCATATCTCCACTGCTGTGAAGACAGCAGCAGAGATGACTAGTCCCAGTTAGCAAGAACTAGGTGGATTATTTTGGATGGCTGACACCCCGATCTCGAACAACTTCAAATAAGTCCTCCCAAACCAGAAGAAATGCCTGGCCAGTCCATAGGGTCATGAGGAGTAAAATATCGGGTGATAGGGACAGAGAGTCACTCTCCTTCCATGAGGAGCTTCACTCAATTGTTTAAAGGCATGATTTACTAAGCAACTACTATGTGCAGCATTTTATATATGTATTTGGATCATGTATAGCTATCTAGATGAATATTGCTATTATTCTCAATTATGTATAGGGAAACCAAGCAAAGTACCTGGGGTAACTGGCTTAACTCATAGTTACCAAACAGCAGAACAGGAATTAAAACATGGGTCCCTCCGACCCTAAGGCCAGGTAGGAACTAGAGTGAGTGTGATTATAAAATAGTATGTTTGTGAGGGTGCAAAGGTGTTATTAATATGGTGGGACAAGATCAATCAACCAGGAGCCAACAACGTGGTCCTACCAGCGACTTCCTTGATTCATTCTCTCACTGAAAAGGTATTTATTGATAGCTTGCTGTGTGCTAGGCACTGTTGTAAGAGTTGAAGAAGGAGACACAGAAAAGTGTGCAAGCATACCTGCTTGCCTTGTTATATTCCTGTGGTGGGTATGAAAAATAATAAACAAAACTAATTCTGCTGCTTTACATATTTTGTAGGGGATTGTATAAGACAGAAAGAAGGCAAATTTGAGGGCAGGTTATCAGATGCGAGCCCAGGCAGCCCCTTACAGTTAGTTGGCTCTGTATAACTCCTGGGGAAGTCCCTCAGTTTCTTCAGGTATAGAATGGAACTACCGATCCCTCTCAACTGAGTTTGTTAGGATAAACAAAGACTCTAATATACAGCAAACCAAAAGCAACAGGACGCCATTCAGAGGCACTTTGTCAGTTACTGAATTCTCAGTCTGTGACTCCAGAAAACTGAGTGAAGATCATTGGTAAAGCTTCCAGGCAGCCATTGGTGGGGCTGTGTGTGCAGCTGCCTGAAAGGACCTCTTGTCACGCTCCAGGTACAGGTGGTCTTTTCCACTTACAATAGATGACTTTGTCCTCTAGTTTATTAAAACCACATGTGAGCCCTTTCTGTTCAGGGGGCCCAGGGACCCAAGCAAGCAGGGAGAGAGGCCTCCAGAGTGCCTTGCAGCTGCAGGCTTAATCTCAATTAACAAAAGCCACCTGGGGAAGCTGCTGCAAGTCTATTTGTTTTCTGACCGTGGGTTGCCAGGGCTTTGTTAACAGCCCTCAGGGAGGGACTCACAGCAAGACTGTATTTACTTTTCCTGGATGCCAGCCCTGTCTAGCAGCTTTCACTTGATAACATGCCCTATATCTGAAGAGTCTTCCTGATTGGGTCCAGGACCAGGAGGCTGGCAAGGTTGAATGTTAATTCAAATGTTTTTCCTCCCTGACAGCTTGTCCTACAGGGGTGAACTTCTGTTCCTGTTACATAGGTACCCACACGCAGGGGCATTCTACTAAATCCTTACATGCCTTCCTCACAGTTTATATTTTAATGGCCATTTGATTGACATTAGTGTTTTCCTATCAATAGTAATAGTGTGCAGATAAGAGATCTGTCTATTCTTGCTCATCACTATATCCTCTCACTGTGGGTGTGTGTTACAATTAGGATTGCCAGATGGAGCAAATAAGAGTACTCTATAGCCAGTTAAATTTGAAATTCAGATACATTCAATAATGAATAATTTAAAGATATGTCTGTGTGGCGCTTGGGACCTAGGCTAAAATTATTGGGTGTTTATCTGAGATTCAAAAAACTGTACCTCCTATATTTATATGGCAGCCTGAAATATAGCTTGGTTCTGATGCTCAGTAGGTGCACACACTGAAGGGGTCGGGTGTGTTTGCATATGCCCGGCGGACACCTCCGCCAAGCCAGGTCTGGGTCAGGATAGCCATTTCCGGGTGTCCGGGTCAGGATAGCCATTTCCGGGTCAACCTGGACACATCCACCTGGCCAATTCCAGGTCAAGATAGCCATTTCCGGGTCAAGGCGTCTCTCGTGACCAGGGTCCGTGATGTCACGTAGCCACACAAGCGCGCAGCATTGCTACGTCATCTACATCTACCTGTACACGCCCTGCCTTATAAAAAGCCGCCATAACTGATCTAACCTTCTTCTTCACACACATGTCTCCCTGTATGGGCACTCACTATCCCTTTCTGAATAAACTCTTATTAGCGGATTCTGTCGCGTTTCGTGACGTTTCCTTGCAGGGTAACAGCACAAATAACTAACACACACTAAAGAAGGAAAGAATGCAGCTAATGGGTGACAAAACTAGAAAACTATGTGCAAATATTTTTCTGGAATGCACATATCAACATATTAAATATGGGTATTTGAAGGGGTTAAGATGTCTAAGGATTTTCTGTTTGTCTATAAGATTCTTTTTCTATTTTTCAAATTAGTTGCAATAAGCAGACAAATTTTCAAGCAAATATACATGCACGCAAGGGGAGAGAGATACACGCGCACGCACACACGCACACACACACACATACACACATACACACATCTATACATTCATACTTCTTAACATTAAAGCAAAGAGTGTTTAAGAGAAATTTGTTTCTTTTTCTCAGTTTGAAAAGTGAAGTTTTTTGAGGACAACCCCAGAGGCTGGGTGTATCTTGAGCATGGATGAGGTTATTCAATGAAATACAGGGAAAAAAAAATTTGAAAAACAGAGGGTGTGAAATGGGCAGGAGTTTTATATCTTAGACACTGTTTCTTAAGGAAATTTGCCTCCAAAGCTTTAGAGATATCCAAGTAAATCTAATAGTTGAGTCAGAACATAAACCTGAGTTATATATAATATTCTGGGGAATATTTAATTAACTTGTGTTTTATTTGCTGAATGAGAGTGGAAAATCAAAATCAACTCTAATAAAGAGTGAATTGCAAACACTTCCCATGATGCTTTGGAATCGAGCATCCTTCCAGTTAGTTGACTTTTGGGCATCCACACTGGCCAGTTAGTGACTAGTATTTTTAGAATATTATACCTGCATGGAGCAAGGAAGAAAAAAATGCTAACAAATAGTTGCAAGAGCCTAGATGCTGGGTAACCCTTTTCATCCAATGAAATAACCCATCATTCATTGTAACCATGTCTTCTGACAATGTGACTTAAAAATGACAGATCATTCATTATTAAGACTCAGAAGCTTTGTAACATGCTGATTTCTTCTGAAAAGTCTCACTTAAAAACACTGTAACTTAGGACAGAAAGCATTACAAGAAGAAGGAATACATGCCCTCTGTGAAGATTTTTATCTTAAGGATTAAAAAGTTAAACTGGCTTCTGCTAAGGGGTTGTGGGGAGTGGGAGAAAACTCAAGGGAACAGGAACAGGGTGATGCAAAGGTAGAAAGGGCAGTGTTAGGAATGCAGAGGTTTCAGTGGACAAGAAATTAGGTAAGATGGCCAAGGAGATTTGTAGAGGAGTAACCAAGACTAGGGGTATGTGCAAAAGCCATATGAAGACCTATTTTATAAACATTAAAGATACAGTTTCAATAAACAAGTTTAAATAAAGGTACCCTACATAGTGTGACAATGCTCTTCCTAGAGCCATGGGTTATTAAACAAAACTCTGAGTTCCAGGTATGGGATTCCCCCTTATATGCTGCAGATCAGGTATAGGGACCCACAGAGGTTTCATAATGAGAACTAACTCAGGGTCCAAGAATCTGAGATTTCTCTACCCAGTAGGGCTGCATAAGGGAATGATTTGACCACAGGCATGGTTACCAGGTGTTTGGAAGGGTCTACACTTGGCTGTGTGGTATGCTTTGATCTAGCAAGAGGGAGGTCTTTTGCCTCGCCCCTTGGCATTGTTATAAAAAGCCCCTTTGAAAGGCAGAAGGGACCATTGAGTTTTGATCCAAGTCCTCCCAAAGCTGTCCTGCGTTTCTGTCTTTCTTCTCTTCACTATCTTTCTATCTAAAAGTTTCTTGTCCCTCTCTCCTCCTCCTAGGAACCCTTTAAAAAGGTGGCCTCCCACAGATGGTGCAGAACTAGGAACTTGTGTGGAGGAAATAAGTGGGGGAGGAAGCCCCACAGAAGGAGTGAACATGTCCAGTTTTGTATTAAGATTAAGGCGGTGGTAAACTATTCTTCAGGAGTAAAAACTGCATATAGAAAAGTTAGGCTGCAGCAAGTATCTTTCTGTCTAGGTTTCTCTCTTTCTTTCTAACTTCCTATCTATAAAATTAGGTAAAAATATAGGGTTAGGTATATGGATATTATGTAGGCTTAATAGGAAGGAACTTAGGTTAAGAGTAGAATTTCCCTTGTGCCAGACCTGCAAACAGCATTCAGGAACAAGCAGTCACTGCAGACTTAGCAGTCTGAGAAAGAAAAGCTGGTATGGGGCAAGGAAATAATAAGCAGATATTTGGATATTCGTTGTAGAAAGTTTGAAAACTAGGGGAGTTAAGGTAGAACCACAACAAGTACAGAGGTTCTTGGAGTTCATAGAGGAAATGTGTCCTTGGTTTTCTGACTATGGGACTCTGGACAAAGACTCCTGGGGGAGAATTGAAGCCAAAATGCAACAATATTATGAGGAACATGGACCGGAAAAGATTCCCATGGAAGCTTTTGCCCTATGGGCATTAATTCAGGACTGCTTAGATCTAAGTCCCTGAAGCAGATATGGGCAGAACAAAACCCTCCACTTATTTCGGAGCTGCTGCTAGATGAGAATGCTTTTACAACATTGATCAATCAGGGTCAGTTCCCTCATGGCCATGAAGCCGAGTTTAAGAAATGAAAAACTTGGGATGAGACAAGGGAGGAACTGAAGGGCTTGAAAGACTTAGTAATTTCTCTTTCCCCCAAACTGGAGGCTCTTCAGGTCTCTCCTTCTCAGAAGTGTACTCCTTTTCCTTCTGTAGAGGTGGAATTAGACTCACCTGGGGGGTCATCTATCAGAATGAAAAAGCTGCCCATAATTACCCTGGCACAAAAGCCTCCTGGAACATGGCAACCCCTAGGCTGCTAGTCCTGTATCTCCCCTTCAAGCCAGTATTAAGGAGGAAGCTAGCAGAGGGAAAGAGGTGCAAGGATTTCAAATGTTCCCTGTAATTGAACAGCCAGATGTCCAGGGTAATATAGTGTGAGTGAATGTAAGCAGAGCTGGGGGTGCAGCAGCTGCAACTGGCTGCAGCTGGGTTTCCTCTCAGACCTGAAATGGCTGCATGAGAACTGCAGCTTGTAGCAGCTGGGTTTCCTCTTTGAGCCAGGGCTGCTTGAGAGTTGTGGCTCATAGTAACAGGAGGAACCTTGAGCCCCTGGGGTGAGAGGCAGTTGAGAGTGCTCAGGCCTCAGGACTAGGATTGTAAAAGCCTGAACAGATCTAGCAGTTAAAGCCACACGGTTTCTGTTTGCTGGCTCTAAGAAAGTCTCTTTTGAAAGGACTCTTCCACAGTCAGCTAGCAGCTTTTGCCTTGGAGCAGCTCTGTAGGGAAGGGTAACTGAAAGTGCCTCTGTAACTGAGAGTGAAATTACATCAACACTTGTTTGAACTTAGTTGAACTGTTGCATTCAGGGGAGCTGCAATGAATTTGGGTAAAGGGACTGCCCCCTGGCTGGTGACTAGCCGCCAGCTGCCACTGGGTGCACTTCCACCATGGGAGTGTACCGCAACCAGCTCTAGGATGGCTAGGAAGGCCCAGAGGGTAAGGTGGTGGGGGGGGGTGCCACCTCGAGTGTTACAGCCCCCTGGCAGCAGCACTCGCTGAATCCCGGGGCTGAGGGAGCCAAATACAAAGATTCCAGAGCCACTGATGAATTAGGCTCTGATTTCAAACTTTCAGGGGAACGTTAAGACTGTTATGAGAACTGACTTTTTTGAGCTTTTGCAAACCTCAGTAATGAAATAGTTTTGAGTTTACCTACAATTTTAACTGTGGTGACTCACAATTTAGGTACTCTCTGTCTTGTTGGAAGAAAATGTAAATAGTTCTGTTAAAAATCTCTTTTGAAAGTTTACTAAATTGTGTAAAGTGTAAATAGTCCTATAGAGAGTTTGCTTTTGAAAGTAAATTTGTAAGAATTGTAAATATGTATAGTAATATTCATGCTAGTTGTTAATATGTATAGTAATATTCATACTAGAATTATGCTAATCTGTTGATATTAATGAACCATGGTTTGGTGAAACTAAGGGAGTCTTTAAGTTTGATGCCATTGCATCAGGAGTTTATTGATTTATTTGATGCAGTTGCATCAAGAGTTTATTGATTTATAAAAGGGCTTGGCACAGCTAAGGCTGTTATAGACATCTTAGACCCATCCAAAAAGGGCATTCCATCTTAGTCATCCTCTATTCCTTTACTGGGGGTGTGTGGCATCCCTAGGAATTTCTGTGGTTGTTCCAACTATGTCCAAGCTCTTAGTAGGAACCTGAGTCAGAACTGAAGCTCTGTATTTCCCCTGCCAGAGGCTGGTAGCGATGGGCAACATTCTTCTTGCTAGCTTCCAACCTAAGACAGAGTCCACTTGATGGAAAGTATATCTCCATGACAGGTAAGGCTGCTTAGGGAAGAAGAATGACCCAAGGCAGGGACAGTCTGAGGGGCCCTTTCATATATTAAGAAGAGGGAGCTGTAGAGACCCCACAGATTCTTACCCAGGTTTTATCCAAAGGATGATTTGACCATGGACGCGATTACCAGATGTTTGGAAGGGTCTACACTTTACTGTGTGGTGTGCTTTGATTTAGCAAGAGGCAGTTTTTTTGCCGTACCCCTTGGCATTCTTATAAAAATCTCTTTTAAAGAGGCAGAAGGGACCATTGGTCCAGGTCCTCTTGAAGCTATCCTATGTTTCTGTCTTTCTCCTCTTCACTATCTTTCTATCTAAAAGTTTCTTATCCCTCTCTCCTCCTCCTAGGAACTTTTTTTAAAAGGTGGGGGCTGGTCTCCCATAATCAGGGAGTTGCCATAGGTACCCAAAACAATACAGTCTATTGCCATTGTCCTGGGTGCCCACTAGAGCTCGAAGGTAAGACTTAATTGCACAAACTTTGGTCACCTGATGTGACAAAATCAAGCTGAAACTTATCTGGAAGCTTCCTTTCTGCTAGTTAGTTCAATAGTGCTGGAATGTGCTATAATGGCTACTGAAGAAGAAAATTCACCTACAGTCTTACCTAGCTGTAAATACTTTGAACTATAATAACAATCCACCTGACAGGATGTACCCATTGGTGCAATAGTAGCATATATGTGATAGGATAACCAGTAACTATATGACTGAATCCCATGTCTACTCTAACAGAGAGAAAGTATGCCCAGTACAATAAACCTCATCAGGACTGGTGACTGGGGAAATCACTGGCCCTAGAGAACACACTGCTATTGTTTTTGCTAAGGGGACATGTAGTCCTACTGCCTTCTAAATACTCATGTTCATAGCCACAGATTAGTGTTTCTCTCAAACATTATCAAAGAAGATTCTTATTACACTATGCAGTGGTTAATGCAGAGACTGTAACTGGTGAAAACGCCAAGTGTAAGGGATTGTAGAGTGCTCAGCTCTAAAGGAGATATCTCTATATCATCTGCTCCAAGCTCAGAGGACAGTGTAGAAAAGGCAGTGCAAAGAATGGGAGAACTAGAGGAGGGGAAGGTGTGTTCCAAAAATCTCCTCTAGGTATGATGTAGCTGCTGAGTCATGAATTAATTTCAGCTGTGTTTACCTGGACAAGACAGGGCCTGTCAATATTTCATCATGAGTCCCCACTTATCCCAAAGGGATTATAAACAGCTAATGGCAGCTTGGAGAAGTGATGTCACTTTCTTTCATGGTGTAGGCACTGATAAGTTGCCTAGGCCCCATTAAATAACCTTCCACCTATGCTCATACAAGCAATCCTAATTAAGTTCAGTGGACCAAAACATTCAAAAGAGACATGGAAGAAAGAGGGGCACTTACTGGGAAAAAGAAAGTTCCAGAGGGAGAGAAGGAGGAAGAATGAGAGAAATGAATGAAGAATGAAATGATGAAAATTCACACTCTCTCTCTCTCTCTCTCTTTCTCTCTCTCTCTCTCTCTCTCTCTCTCTCTCTCTCTCTCTCTCACACACACACACACACACACACACACACACACTCTACTGTCGACAAATAAAAAATAGTTGTGTGTTCTGCACTGTGTATGATGGATGTGGGGCTTCTCTTCCTTCTCTTCTGTCAGTGGAGTTTGCCCAATATTTCACTGTGAGATTCAATGAAAACAACAAAAGAACAGGATACATATGTCATAACACAGTGATTCTCAACTGTTGTTCATGATCCCTTTTGGGGTGGAATGACCTTTTCACAGGGGTTGTAGATCAGATATTTACATTATGCTTCATAACAGTACAAAAATACAGTAACAAAGTAGCAACAGACATAATGTTATGGTTGGGGGTCACCACAAAATGAGGAAATGTATTAAAGGGTCACAGCACCAGGAAGGTTGAGAACCACTGTGAGAGCATGTCTGTCACACTATGGCCAGCTCCTCACATACAGTGAACAGAATGTGGTCTGGAATGAGAGAATTTGTAAACGTTTTTGGCTTATTACATCCCAGCACCCAGGTTTCATTGCCTGTACCCACATAGCCAGAAGAGATGAAGCACAAAAGAGGAAAACTCTAGGTGTGTCCTTATGAAGAGTTCTTGACTCTAAAAAGGGAAAATGAGTTGGCTGTGCTTTTTAAGGAGGAAAAATATGACTTTGAACAAAGGGAGGCTATGAAGTGACAGCACCTTGTCATTTTTAGGGAGGAGAGAGAAGAGAGGATATGATGATTGCTAAGCATGAGAAAGCCTGCATCCATTTTAGCATCTTACATGGCAGCATATTGAATAGGCCACTCTAAAATACTGATTAACAAATACACCGAGGCTGTACCAAAATTAGACTCTTAGGAGGTCTGAGTAGTGCACAAATTATAATAGATCTATTTCTAAGTCACACAGAGCCCTCTCCTTTTCAACTGAGAAGCATCTAACACATTGCAGATTAAGTGGACTGTGTTAGGTAAAGATGGATGGAAGCAGGCTTTATGCACTGATGCCTCCAAAAGAATCTCCTCCAACACATAGTGAAATCTCAATTATTTTTTTCCATTAGCATTCTCTGGATAAAGACTTTCATTTTCTGTGCTCCTGCTGGCGAGTAAGAACTGCTTGGCATGCATATTTAAATAACAGTCATACTGAATTAACTTTAAGATCCGGCTCTTAACATAATAGATGTGTTAAAATGTACAGAGAAATGAGAGAGAGAGAGAAAGATCTCAATGCACAAGAAAAGCACCAGAGGTAATAAACATGACAAGTGTCTCGATGTCTTCTAAACCTTGGTTTATGGTAAAGGGTTTGAGGACTGACCCCAAATAGCTAATGTGTAGCCAATGACATTTAAGCCTGTCTAAACCTATTGGCTGAGGAAGGCAGCACCCGTCTTCAGTGAATCACAGGCATCCGTAGCTGTTTCCAAAGTATAGCTCAAAGAAACCAGCCTGCTACCAGATACCTTAAGGAGATATCTTGTCTTCTACAAGATCCCAAGATAAACCTCATGTTAACAAGGGAGGCCATACTTGGTTCATGCCCCACAGTTCATCAGAAAAATCTATCTAATTAGAGATGACACATCTGAGCACATTCATTATTGGTCCATGTAATTAAAATTCTTTAAGAAACACTAACCCCAAGGGCAAGGGGGAGTATTTATTTGTGACAAGTTGTAAAAAAACAACAACTGTGGGTTGAGATGGTTCACTGGATACAAGCATGAGAATGGGAATTTGGATCCCCATAACCCAGGTAAAGCTGGATGCAGCTGCACACATCTGTAATCCCAGCACATCAAATAGGAGGTGGAGACAGAAGAATCTCTAGAAGCTTGTAAGCCCCACCAGCCTGGTGTGTGCAGCAATAAACAAGAAACTCTCTTATTTCAAATAAGGTGGAAGAGAAGGACAAACACCTGAGGTTATCTTCTGATCTGCACACAAGTACAATTTCACACACATCTGCACTCACATTTAGAGGCACATATGAACTTAACACCCCCCCCACACACACATATACTACACACATACATCATGTACACACATTAAAAGAAAAACCATTTTGGTAGAGTGCTTAACTCATGTGTGCAAGGTCCCAAGTTTGACCTCCCAGCACCGCAATAAAACAAAACAAAAAAAAATTTTTTTTTTCTCAATTTAACACCAAAGTTTTGTACAACATAATAAGGAAAACCATAATGAGGATTGGCCAAAGCACATCAAGCAGTCATGATGTGGTGATGTAACTGTGTTTGCAGATGGATTCAGGAGTGTCCATTCAGAGGTGCAGTCAACACACTTACCACAGATTCACCAGAAAAGGATGCTCCAGGCCCTTCATGATCTGGAGTTCCTTGAAGACATTCCTCACTTCATTGCGCTCCACACACTTCTGTTTATTCATGTACTTCATGGCATACATCTTCTTGGTATCATTCTTCTGCACAATGCAGACCTGATGATGCAAACCCTGGTCAGCAAGTGATTAGGGAGAAGGAAGACTGTGCCTGAGAGACACAAAGCAAGATTTATTCTTCAGCATGGCATAGAGCCCTTGTCATTCTCTGGGATTAAAGTTCTTATTTTACTCAGGGTAAAGATTTCATTTTCACCCCCCATGTATTTAGTACATCAATAATTGAATCTCTGCTTCCTCATATTAGTTTGCCTGCTTTTGCTCCTGGGATCTATGAGACAACATTTAAATCTTCTTCCGTGTTAAGAATCTTCTGATAACAAATAACATCCTGGATCCTCCTTGAAGGGGCTGCAATGGATGAGACTAGAGAAGTAAGATTAAAACACACACACACACACACACACACACACACACACACACACGGCAAAGTGTTTCTTTTCCTGGTATGGGTGACATAGTGGAAAAGAGTAGCATAAGGAAGCAGCTACACAATTGTCCATGCTTTGTAATTCTTTTAGAGGCCTATACAACACTCACCAAAACAACAAGCAAATTTAATATGAAATCCCTGTTTTTAACTTAAAGTATGTCTCCATGGAGAAACTAATACACAGTTTGAAGACGGAAGACTCTTACAGGAAGCTGGACTATATATATTTTTTCATGGCAGCATTTTGGAAATTGGGGGATATATAGAAACTAAGTGGCTTCTTTTCCTCATGAAAAAATTATGTCTCATATTCATAACATAACTCTTACTGAGAAATTTGCAAATCTGAAATCTTAACCTTCTTTAGGATAAAGAGAAAACTCCCCACCTCCCCTGACAGTAGGAGACTTGACTGACTTGAACAAGGTAGTCCTGAGCCAGCACAGGGTTCATCTTATAGTTGACTTTCATTATATGATGGTGACAATATTGTAAAAGTGCATTCTAAACCATTTCCAAGTTATCTGTCTTTATAATGCCAGCACCTCAACAATCACACCATTCTCTGACTCTGTCCGTGACCCACAGCTCTGCAGGTAGTTGGACAATTCAGTTCTTACCTTCCCAAAACTGCCCTTCCCAATGGCTCGCAAAATTTCAAAGTGATCAAAGTTGACTGTAAAGCAAGAGAATGAAGACTATTAGGAGTTATGATAAATTACTTTTCAACAGCCAATCAAAGAAACAAGCACTGGGCTAAACCAAAGCACCTTGTCTAAAGTGACACAGCAAACTATGTTAAAATACCGATTTATTCACCCAAAATGACTTATTAGCCACTAATCACATGTAGCCATAGAGCTTAGGTAGTGTTAAGTGAGCAAAAATAGGAAAGCTACCTTTGTGAAGCCTGTAGTCTAATGATACTGTATAGAATGCCTTGAGATGAAATACTCACAAAAATACATGGAAACTTAAAAGTGCATTCAGTCCTAGGAAGCCCAGAGACAGTAGGGCTGTCTCTAAGAACACAGAACACTGATTTGCCTGTAGACACTGGAGAAGTGTCTGTGACTCTAAGCCACATCGCTTCATGGAAAGCTGCTATGCTTTCAACTTTTTCCCCTGCTTGCCTATTTTGCCCCTACCTCACTCTCTTGTACTTAAATGATTTCAGTTTCCCCAAGTAGTAAAATGCTGCACCCATAAGTTCACAGAATGAACTCAACTCCAGCTTACAGATGAGAATGTGTACGTAGGTCCACTGACGTGAGCTTTGAAGACGGGATGATCTGCACATGCTCTTTTGCATCCACAATGTCTCATAATGAGAAGAGATATCCACTATGAGCACACATGATCTTTCAGGTTTAAGTTCATAAAATAATTCCCAATGAGAACAAAGTTCAGATTCTCTCTGGCAGGTGACAATCTTTGGTTTCTTGCCCTGATGACCTCAAGAAAGTGTCTTTCCTAGTGTTGAGATAAGGATTTAGACACACAAATTCTAAGTGAGAGATTAAAAGAGCTTCCTAAGGAAATACTATGAAACACTAGAATGTATCTGTTACTGCTTAGAAAATTTGGCACTTAGTTATTTATGGGAAGGTAACATGCTATATCACATGTGTGCAGGTGAGAAACAGTTTGGAGGAGCAGCTCTCTCTTTCCAGAATGTGCATTCTCTGGACCCTGAGCCATCCATCCCAGCCCTCTCTCAACCCATGAAGAGCTGTTTTCTGTCTTTATTATCCGCAATTAACTTCTCTCCCCATGAAAGGAAAAAGAGATCAGGAGCTCCTGAAAGTCTCTGGGTTTTCTGAAGCTCACACGTTTTTATAATGACTTCATCATCACTTCTCTGAACTTCCTTTTTTTTTCCCCCTAGCACAAAATCCCTTTAATCATATGAGATCATAAGTCTACTTCTGTGGACTTAGGTTTTACAAATGGTCATTCTCAACTTGGACCACCAAATAGCAATGTGATTTGATAGGAAAAACAGCCTCAGTTTCTCCATATGCTCCCCAGTAAAAATCTCCTAGGTGAGAAAACATCTTTACCTAGAATGTGAAGATAAAGCCGTTTCCTTCCTGAAGTATTCATGTGAATGACTCAACTACCACAGCATACACTCCAGGATAGACTGTGTGTCATTTTGCTCACACTGGTTTCTCTGCAGCCTCAGAAGATTACCCACCAAAGCAGGTGAAGCTGTAACTCTCTGTAGCCCCTGCAGAGCCTCGTGCCACGATTTATATAAATTTGGCTCCCAGCAAATTTATCAAACTAAGCCATAAGGGACATTCAAGACTCCCCAAACAATTGGGTCTTGTAAATATGAATAATGTAATCATTTGGGCCATCTCGGGGAACATTTTGCTAACTGTGCGTGGAATCCCATTAATAAGGTAAGAAACAGATTTGGCATTCATAAGAAACATTAAATTTTTAAATGGAATAGAATAGAAAGTACCAGAAACTACTCAAGTGGGATATGAGTAGAATGTCAGTTCTGAAACATTTATTTTATACATGTGGATAGATATGCAATTTTTGGTGTGTGCCTTACCTTGAGTTGTCATGAAAATAGTTAGCAAAATGTCCTCTCGAATTACATATTGACTTGACCAAATCAATGACTTTTTACACTCAGTACATTAATCTTAGGAATACATTATTTACTATGATAACATTAAAAGAAATTAACCAGAATTTATTTGCAAACCAACCCAAGATTTTATCTTGAGCAAATCCAGTAACTCATTATGACTTTTTTCCCACTAGCAGCCAGCCTAGGAGGGTACAACAATATCCCTAATCTCCAAGCACACAGCAAGTACCAGAAAGCTTGAAGTCTCATTGTGATGTTAATCTATTTCACAAACCATGTCTTTTTCTAAATCATTCTAAGCATTAGTCAAAATTAGTAAAATATTGCATGTCAAAGTACCTGGTAACTTTTGAAAGAACAAGTATCAGCTCAGGACCCCAAAACCATATTCTCAGCACAAAGGAGATTTAATTGCCCCAGAGGGACAGAGGGCAGGGAATAAGAGACAAAAACAGGAGAGAGAGAATGAGGGAGAAGGAGAAGGGAACAAGGAAAAGGGGGAAGAGGTATTTGCCCAGAAGTGACAAAGGACTGCCACTGGATAGAGAGGAGATAGACCTGGCACATAGAAAAGTGGCAGTTTATAAAGTACAAGGGAAATGTACCCCATGGGAAACCCCATGTCAGGATAAGGTGTTTAATTTTAATTGGGCATGTTAATTAGGTGAGCCAAAGGGGGTTTTTGGTTGTTGGACTTCAATACTTTGGTAGCTGGATCTTCATAGTCAGCCTCAGGAAGAGGGATTGGTCCAATAAAGGAATAGGCCTTGTTGGTTAGCTTCAGGAATGTAATCTAATGGTTTTTAGCAAGGCAGAGGGAATTGAGAAGGTCAAGGCCTGCCAGAGCCACATGCTCAAGTCAGCTAGTGTCCCTTCAATTTTCTATTGGCAAAACTTCCTAGTGTAATATGCCTTCCCAAATGTCAGTTCTCAGAAAAGTCTGAGGAAAAAAATAAACATAGAAAACATATCTTGCGTCTCATAAGTTAAAGAGAGAACAGACTTGTAGCTAGTACTTCGCCATGCAAAGTCCCTCCTCCCTGAAATACAGTCTAGGGAGAAAAGCAGCTGCTGATCAGAAGTGACTGGGAGGGCTGGAGAGATGGCTCTGTGGTTAAGAGCACTGGCTGCTCTCCCAGTTGACCCAGGTTTGGTTCCCAGCACCCACATGGTACTTCACAACCTTCTGTATCCAGTTGCAGAGGGATCTGATGCCCTCTCTGGCTTTTATGGGCACCAGGCATGCTTGAGGTACAGAGATGTACATGGAAGCAAAACACCTACACCCATATTTTTAAATGATTTTTTTTCTTTTTAATCATCCTCAGGACAAGCTCTAAATCAATCACAACAGTCCTTCTAAATACCTAAAAGCACAATCACCAGTTCGTAAGAAAGCTAATTTGAAAATACAACCAAAATTCATACATTGAGACAGTACTATAATGAGAGAGACAAATTCAGAATTGTTGATTTCCAACAGAAATCCCACAGTGTTTTGTAGACTTACAGCGTTTGCCTTTCTGATTCTGGACCCAGGATCTTCCACTGTCTTCCCAGGCATCATAATGCAGTTTTTACACATCTGCCCACTCCAACTAAAGAAACTAAAGAACCCAGGAGAGCAATATGGAATTTTTCCTCTCATTTAGAATTGCTTGAATCAAATTATACTCGCCAAGTCTTTCCCTAAACAGAAGCTTGCTGTCTCTAAGACACATTGCTGATGATGTTACCAGTTTCTTTATTTCTCTCACTCTGCTCCCCCCACTGCCAATCTCAACATTTTGTGAAACTAACATTATTGAAGGAAGAAAAGGGGACCACCCCCTTTCAGAATATGAGATAAGACCCTGACACTAAGGCTTGGCAGAAGGACATTCTAGAAAGTAAAGCAACGCATCTTCGTTATTCTATTTTGAGATAACAATATTTGAAAACCTTGATTCCAGCCTTCGGAAGTAGCAAATCGTGAACATATGTGAGTCTATTGAGAACCAAGTCCCACAAACTGCTTATGTAAATCTTCCTATTGATGATGGAACAAGGACACCAGCTGTGTGACCCTGGACAAGTTACTCAATCTTTCCAAATCACAATGTCCCATCTGTAAAATGGAGCTAATTAAACCCAACAGGCATGATGCTTCCAAGATGAGACACTGTACGCCAGAAGTGTAGTGTCTGGCCCACTGAAATCTGAAAATGACAATCACTTTTAAACGTGCAGTTATTCAATGGAAATTGGGCCTTATTTCCAAAGTTTCAATTCTGTTTCTACAGTGCAACCACTGTTACAAGTGCTAGGATGTCCTTTTAAGGGATTTTCTCAGCATGTGTGGGTTCCTTTCTGGCAGCAGGACAGCGCACTATCATCGGGACAGGAGCAGGTTTTCTAGTAACTCCACCGTCTCTGTCCATTAATATAAAAGACAGAGCTCTAATTATTTTAAACTGATCGTGTGTCTTCCATTGTCTCAAACTACTGCACTTATTGATGAGTATTGAAAGGTGACTTACTTATCTACTACCAATAACACTGCCCCAGATATCCTTGATGAGTTTTTGTGCATATATTTGTAGGCTTAATTTATGGGAATTGGGCCAAAGTATGCCAGCTTTCTAATGTGAAGATATTGTCAGTAGCCCTGCAGAGGTACTGCACCTATCCTCCTTCGTATCAATGACATACAAGAGTGTCTTAATTAGAGTTATTATCACTGTGATGAAACACCATGACCAAAAGTAACTTGGAGAGGAAAGGGTTTATTTGGCTTATACTTCTATATCATTGCTCACCATTGAAGGACATCAGGACAGGAACTCCAATAGGGCAGGATCCTGGAGGCAAGAGCTAGTGCAGAAGCCATGGAGGGGTGGTGCTTACTGACTTGCTCTCCCTGTCTTTCTGAGCCTGCTTTCTTACAGAACCCAGGACTACCAGCCCTGGGGTGGTTCCACCTACAGTGTGCTGGGAGCTGGGACCTCCCACCTCCATCACTAATTCAGAAAATACCCTTACAGGCTTGCCTTCAGACCAACCTTATGTAGGTATTTTCTCATTGAGGCTCCCTTCTTTCCATTGACACTATCCTGTGTCAAGTTGACATAAAACTAGTCAGCACAAGAAGATAATTTTTAACTTGCCAACACTACTACACACAATTGCCTTGATTTGACAAGATAAAAAATATTATTTTATCTCTTTAATGAGTCAATCTGTATAAATATGTTATATATTTTTCAGCAAACTGCCTGATCACATATTTTGCCTATTTGAATTATTTGTTAGTCATTTTGACTTGCAAGTGCACTTAAATTTAAGTAAATTAATTGATTATAAAATATTAATTCAATTTTTCTTGGCTATCCCTTTGAACACATTTAAATAATGGAAGTCTTACAGTCAAATGTATCAATCTTTTTCTTTGGCCCTTCTGAGTTTGTCTTATTTCAAAATTGCTTTTAAAAACATGTTCTTATATTAAATTAAAAGCCTTTTATAGAAAGTAGTGCTTATTAATTAATTATTTTTAAAAAATTCATTTATTCTAGTTGGAAGGGGGTGTGAGAATGTCACCACGTACAACTGGAGGTCATAGGAAAATATGCTGGAATCAGTTCTCTCCTTCCAGGTCATCGAACTCAAGTTGTTGGCTTGAGGGCAAGCTCCTTTACCTGCTGAGTCATTTTTACAGGTCCATTAAAGCATTTGACATGAATATATAATGTATATTATATATTCTGTAATATAAATGCTTTTTTTAAAAATCCTTTTCTATGGTATAAACATAAAGTGTAACTTGTGTTGTATACTCTCATACACAGAACCAAAAAGTTTCTAAATCCCGATGTTTTCAAGAACCTAAACAAATGCATGGATGCCAATGCCATTTCCAAGTTGATGCTCTGACATTTTTGGATGGCTATCAGCTTCAAGGAAGTCTTCAGAACTTGCTTATGCTGATAACTTTTGGGTAAATGCTAGTTTATAAAGTACAATGCTAACTTTTGATGGTTCATGATTCCAGTCACTAGCATATTAAGTCAGGACAGCCTGACTCAGGTCAAGAGCATCAAAATAAGACAAATTTCTCAGAAAATGGGGGAAAAAAAGAAGGGTTTTTTTTATTCATTTTTCTACAATCGTTCTACTTAAATGTGGTGATATTTAGTTCTGTGCTCTGTAAAGATAAAGTCAGTTCTACATGAAATCTTAATTGCTCAGCTGTTCACACATCCCACTTCATCTCCAGCCTGCAAACTCCTTTACTGTCCTCCCCAGGGGAGCAGAAGATCAAAGTGTGGTAAAGTCCAGCAAAGACAATGCTCATTGAACTAGGCTGATGCTCAATGAAAATACAGTCCTTGATGACCTAGTCAGCAGCTGTGAACACTGTCTTAGGCCCTGAGACGTCTGTCTGCCCACTGGAACTTTCAGTCTAATGGGATGAGAAAGTAATCAATCATAGCCAATATCCAACCTTATGTAAAGGATATTCATCGTTATTCTAAGCATGTGCCATAATTACCCCATCATTCCACCATTTCTACAAAACAGCACTACTATAATTGCTATTCTTTTTTAAAGATGGGCCAACTGCAGCAGAGAAATTAAGTAATTTTCCCAAGGCCAGAGGGGCAGAGTAGTAGAGTGAGAATTCAAATTGACTCTGTAACCACTCTCCAGCCCTGTTCTCTGCTGCCTTCCATTAAACATAATCTACCTTTCTTTTGCATATGAAATACAATAAGCCACAGAGTCTGCCAAGGCCTGACTTCCCACAGCATTTACATCTCGGTTTCCACTTTTCTTAAGTGGGTATTTGTAGTTTTGATGGGTGCTATCCTGGAAACCA
>CABHPQ010093501.1:0-10275 GCA_902168405.1 Peromyscus aztecus | reverse complement strand
AAAAAATCGGAGTCTTTTCACTCTAGTGTGGACTAGTATGTAGAGACAAGCTAGTATGTGCTGGTACCCAGGGATTATGGGCACGGCTCTTTGAACAGCCTTCACTGATGTTTCTTCGGTGCAAGTAAATCACATGGGCTCTGGCTAGCTTAAAGGGAAAGTGGACCCATACACTTCAAGAACACCTGGGTTATATCATAGAGTCCAAGACTCAGAATGTAAGCAATCTGACCTTGGAAGAGAACACAGCTGCCTCTCAAGGGTTCAGTAGGTGACTTTCCAAATTAGCTTTTCACAAGAGTCCCGGTAAGTGTCAGGTCTTCACCTGCAGGTCTCTCAATCAAGGAGTTAATAGTCTGTTTGCGTGTGGCAGTCAGTTTTGTAGGGTTTATTACTGTGTACTGATGGCCATATCAGCAAGGCTCATTACATAGAGTACCAGCAGTGTTTCACAGTCTAAAAATCACTTCTCTGTCATAAATGTGGAAACTGAGCCTTTAGTTGCCTAGGCTGTGTGTCTAAAGGTCCAACTTAGAATGTGGCCAACTTAGAATACTAAGACAAGCCAGTATATACACACGAGGTGCTGCTCATGGAGGGAGCACTGGACCACAGCAGCCTGAAAAAGCAGAGCTCCGTGTTAAAAGGCTGGAGTTTGAATCCCACATGAGAAACTCAAGACATGTTCCTTTAATAAACTCCGACATGTCACCTGCTATCCATGGTTACTGACATCATGTGAAAATGTTTGGCACAGAGCTTACAAAGATGGGAAGCTGGGGGTCTTTTCCATTGAAGCACAGTAGTGCCACACCTGTAATTTGAAAGTAATTTCATCTGTCAAAAAGGCCCCACTGAACCTTTTACTTCTTCATTCACCTGAACTCAAAGGTAGGAAAGAGCCAGAGGACAGGCTGAGGAAGTGAGACTGAGGTTCACGTCTCACGGATAGAGTCTACCTTTGCAGTAAGAAGTGCTTCATCATCTAATTCTCCTGGTGTATGAAACCAGAGATGTTCTAGGCTCTTTGGATAACCAGAGCAAAACTCACAGTACATTTAGTTGAAAATATACTTTAAATGTCACTGAACACGATTAGCTAATTCAGCATCAAGAATCCCTGCACACACATCGGATATCACAAATAGAGTTCCAGGCATCTTTGAGAACATCCTCATGGAAAAGGTACCACAGCAATCCAAGTGAAATAGCATGGGACCTGGTGGGTCCCATGACAGATCTAACAGATTCCAAGTTATTTCAGAGAGCAGTTACTTTGTATAGAAAGCAAAGCTGGAAACCCAAGAAGAAAAAGGAATGAGCATCCTGTGGTGGTCAGGGGTGAAGCAGAGACAAGACGAGACACTTGCCTGATACCTTTGCCCTCTCTGGACCTTAGTGACAGTGACCTACACCCCACATTAACCTAAGGCTGGCTGGCCCATCTGAGTGATGTGTGATGGTATCTGACATTTAATTTGGAAAGAGTCAAGTGACCTTAAATACTGGGCCCAGATGTACTGGCTTGTTTCTAAATTCAAAACACCCTCCCTTTTCACTTGTAGTAACTCAGGCCAATGGTTTGCTTACTCCAAATTTTAAGTTTCTATGACAATAATTATAAGACTCTTGGTAAATACTGTCACTATTTAATGGGAAGTGCTCACAAACACAATCATTCACGGTGCAGAAATTTGAGAAAGAAATGATACTTGTAAAGAATTAATAGACTGCGACCTGGCACAGTGGACCATGCCTTTCCTAACGCTTAGGGGACAGAGGCAGGGGATCTCTCTGATTTTAAAGCAGGACTTTACACAGCAAGACCCTGACTCAAGGTGGAGGGGAAAGGAAGGAAGAAATAGTAAATAGAAATAGAAAACATGGTGACAACCAAGCAACTTTTTGGAGTTTCTTTTATTATACTGAGAAATCCCAGAGAAGTACAAAGCCCCTGAAAGCAGAAGCATTTCAGAGACACAGCATCTGCATAGGTACACTGTTGTCAGTTTTGATGTTGAAACTGCTCATGATTTCATACTGGAGCATACTGCTCATGAATTAGGAATACCCCGATGAACCCATATGTCTGATATTTGATTAAATTCCCATAGATATCTAGAATTCCAAGTTATGCTCTTTCTAGAGATTGATTAGATTATGAAAAATGATTTTCAGGCCTCTGAAGAAAGGCAGGAAGCAAGCCTGTGCTACACGCCCAAAGTTTAAATGTTGCAGCTGCTCAAAGCCTGGTCAGCTAGTGTTGTTTATTTTTGATAAATCAATGAAAATGCACAGATTCACCTTTAGAGAAGCGGTCAGGTCAGTCACAACAATGACCAAGTCAGTGCTTCTATCCGCTCGACTCCTCAGAAACAAGCAAATGTGTAGTTACACAAATCACCACAAGGCTTCAAAAGGTAATCCTTTACCAAACAGTATCACCAGGCCACCTGAAACTATTGTTTACCTACCCCATGAACTTTGGGTAACATACCACTTTTCCATGACTTTGGGTCATATATATTCTTCCATTCTACTTGTAATAAAATAATAGAGAATAAGTTAGATCCATTTGATGGTTCTTCTAGATACTGCTTTGGCTCATCCTTGACCTGGAAACCAGCTGTTTAATCAGAAAACAAAAGCATCTTTCTAAGTCACAGCATCTACTAGAAGTCTAGTGATTGACACAATGGCCAGGGCGAGTAGCCTGTCATGTTCCCTTTATTCAATGCCAATAGGCTCCATGGACCTTAGAGTACTCAGCTGCTTCTGGGCACAGGAGAGGAACAGCTTCAGAGTAGGCAGGCTTAATGACAGGGATGGGTTGGCCAGCGTGTCTTATTCAATGTCAACAGGCTCCGTAGCTATGAGAGCACTCAGCTGCTTCTGGGCGCAGGACAGGAACAGTTCCAGGCTGGACAGGCTGCGTTGGCGGGTGACTTGATCGAGCTGTTGATTGTTTAGAAAGAGGAAGAGAGAGAGAGAAACTTCAGTTGGGAGAAAGCCAATATGATGCCAATGAGACCACCAGGAGGGGCTTTCTGTGTGAGAAGACTTGAAGCCCAGAGGGACTTCCAACCATCTTGGCCATGCAATCACTGTCACTGGCCTATTATCTGGGCTGTGAGAGTGACATTATGCTCTCACAGCTGACTATGGCCTGCAGTTCCTGAAGAAGTTGTAGGTAGACTATCAGGATGATTTTATAAAATATGAGTACAAATATGCTGGTCCTTAAAAAAGAGATCAAAACCCCTCAAAGATCCTATCGATACCACAGATGCACAGAACAGAAAGGAACTCAACCAGTTACATCACGCTTGGAGCCAGGAGGGATGCTGAATGAGGTGACACCCTCAATTAGCCAAGTGTTGTGGGGTGGAGAGGACTATGTTAAAAAAAAAAAAAACAAAAACAAAAAACTGAAGGGGTTGGGGAGACAGCTCATCAGTTACGGTCAAGAGTAGGTACTGCTTCTGCAGAGGACCAGAGTTCGGTCCCCAGTACCCACAAAGAGAGGCTCATAACTGCCTGTAACCCCAGTTCCAGGGGACCTGAGGCCCTCAGTGGACTCCGAGAGTACCCACATGCACATGCCTGCACCACACAGACACAAACACATACATAAGTAAAAATAAAATCAATCTTTAAAAAATATTCAATAATGTTGAAACCTGTATGATCTATTTCTTCTGTTAGGAGATTTCAAATTAGGGTTAATTCAGTAGATCAATAGTGACCCAATGCAGTGATCAAAACCAGGTCTAGCAAACACAGTGATCTGGATGAGAACGTTCTAGATGAAGATGGTGTCGCTAACGGTACAGAAAGAAATATGCTAGCAATGAGAAGCTGGTGCCCACAGTTTAGACAAGGGGAGCCTTCAAGAGCACTCTGTGGGGTTCTATTTTATAATGTAAACTCGTCATATCCTTCTTATAAGCAACCCTAAATCCAAGTGAGAGTTCTCTATCAAACTGCACTTAATAATCCACTGAAATGCAGGATGATTGGAAGCTGAAAGACAAAACTTTCAAAGTATCCAAGAATCAGCTGACAAAGAATGTAATTTAGCAAAATAGTTGTGTAGAGGGACTGGGCTGGACAAGACTCCCTTCGATTCTGGGAAGCTGAGGTTTTCATAAATGTACTGCAGAGTTCCAGCTCATCTTTCCTTCTCAACCTTTCTCTTCTTCCTTTGTCATATGATGCTCTGGATAGCTATGAAAACAAACAGACATTCCTCCTACTCACAGGATCATAAACAAGAGGACCCTCAAAGTTTTAGTCCCAGGTGAGCAGAGACATGGTCTGCCTTGCAAATGACTGTCTGGAAGTGTTAGACACTTGTCAAGTTTTCTGAGGATGACTGAACTGATCTGTGCACAAGCCCAATAATGGCCAAGGCACCTACTGGGAAATGGCTGTGTATCCTAAATTCCAAGAGCAATAGGAGGTCCAAACTCATCCAGAAGTTGGGATACTAAAAAGACATTTTAATATGTGCAGGGCATGTGTATGTGTACACACACACACACACACACACACACACACGCACACGCACACGCACGCACGCATGCACACGCACACACACTGTTGTCTTTGAAGCAATAAGAAAATTTAAAATCCAAGTGTACACCATTCATCTGAGAAGATGTTCAAAATTATCCTGGACAAATTCAGTATGTGGAATTTCTATGGCATATAAGCTGATTACTCAGGTAGTAACAGGTGTGACCAAGTTGCTTTCCAGAGTGAGTATACCAAGTCATCAGGCCCCAGCTTGAGAGGACCCTGTCCTCATTCTGTTCTTTAAACAGCTGCATCGTTCCCATGGTAAGTTTACAGTTTAACACAGCTAGTAGATGCTTTAATACTCTACTACATGCAAGCCTGTGGTGGGATTCCTTGATGGATTATTGGCATGGGAGTCCCACAACATTGTTGGTGGTGCTACCTGTGGCTAGGTGGTCCTAGATTCTATAAGAAAGCAGGCTGAGCAAGCCTGTAAGCAGTGTTCCTCTGTGGCCTCTATATCAGTTACTTCCCCAGGCTCCTACCCTCACTGCCTTCGGTGACTGACTATGATGGGGAACTCTAAGGTGAAATAAATCTTTTCCTCCCCAACCTGCTTTCAGTCAGTTAAAAAAACCAAAAACAAAAATAACAACAGAAACCCTTACAAGGACCTATGCAGAGTGCAGCTTGTAGCAACTGCTTAGGCCACAGACTGCTATCCAGAAGATGAATTGTGCTCTCTCTCCACATGTGTAGGTATCTGTCTTCACATCTGTCTCCACTGTCCACTCTGTTCCTGGCCTCATCTGTCTCCACACGATGTTACACTATCTTACTACAGCTGTATAGTACATCAATCTATCACATATGGTCATTTTAAAAGAGGATTAACCAGTAGACACTTGTAACAAAATTAACACTTGAAAGGAAGAGACCAAATGGAGTCTTCAACTAATTTTTCAGAAAGCACCAAACAAGCAAAGCTCAGAATTATATTATCTTCAGATGTAAACACAGGCAGAAGAGCCTTCCCTTTCCAGGTGGTTTGGAGGTGGCTTCATGGGCGTTCGCTTCACTTATGATCCACTATCCACGCCAGCCTGAAAATGGAAAAATATCCACGACAGACAGGATGGTGCACGCCTGTTATCCCAGCACTGGAGAGGTGGAGGCAGGGGTACCAGGAGTGCAAGGGCAGCCTCAGCTACATAAGGAGCTTGAAGCTTTGGGGCCAGAAGACTCTGCCTCAAAAACAAAACCACAACAAACAACAGCAACAAAACAAGAAAAAAAGCCTCCCAGAAAAATCTAAAGCTTAACCAAGAGCTCCATTCAAAACAAAGCTCATGCCTCTTCACAGGCGTCAGATACAAGTATCATCATCTGAGTGAGGTAACTCACAATGCTTAAACTAGCACCCACTAGTCCAAACCTCCAGTGAATGCCACCTTACCCGAGAAGTCTTTGCATGCTAAGATGGGTTCACACTGGATAAAAGTGGGCCCTAAATGCAACCAGGGATGCCTTCATAAGAGACACCAAGACACAACATAGAGGGGGTGACAAGGACCATGGTGTGTATCCCCTGTGCCTGCAAGGAGAGCCTGGCTCAGACATCTTGGCTTTGGGCTTCATGCCCCTGTCGTAAATTGATTGAGCAGCCTTTGACAGCTAGCTCAGGTGGGGTCCACTCCCTGGGAGGCCTCTTTGCCACTGTAGCTTCTTAGCCTGTGTCCTGTGGGGACCTCTGTGTCACAGTGGCTTCTCATCCTGTGTCCTATGCAGCTTTGTGCAGTAATGTATTCTATTTTTACAAAGGGCTTTCTGCTGAGTTTGGGAAATACAAAATTTGAAATGATTCTGTTAAATTTTTATTAATTTAGGTATTAGTATACAAAGTCATAGGTTTCATTTTGGCATTTTCAAACATAATTTGTTGATCTTCCTGTGACCCCGCACCCTCAGCTGCCCCCATGTTCATGTCACATGTGTTTCATTACCCACCTCCTTTCTTTCTCCCGTTTGTGGTCCCTGTTCAGGCTTTATGGCCTACCCCTCAGTCCCAAAGACACACATATTTGAACAATAACTGTTAGGATGAGTACATGACAGAGAACATGTGGTATTTTCCTCTCTCAGTCTGGGTTACTTTGCTTCATAGAATAATTTCCAGACCAATCCATTTATTCTGCAAATTTCACTTTTCTTTATGGCTAAATAAAATTCCATTGTGGATATACACTACATTTTTTCATTATCCATCTGTCAACAGATCTCTAGGTTGACTCTACTTCCTTGCTGCTATGAATGAAGCAGAAAACAGGGAAGTACAAACATCTCTGTGGAGGACACGGAGTCCTTAGGGTATGTGTTCGGGTAAGATGGAGCTAGGTCATATGTCAGTTATTGTAAAGACTTTTCTGTGAAACCTCCACCAACCATTGGATGGCCCTTCTGACTGGAATGAGATAAAAGAGCAAAGTAGTTTTAATTTGCATTTCCCTCATGGGTCAGGACGCAGAACCCTTTAAGTACTTGCTGGCCATCTGTGTTCCTTCTTTGGAGAGCTGCCCGTCCTGTCAGCCCATTAGCAATCAGTAGGATTTTCTGTTTGCTTGTTTTGGTGATTAATTTTGTAGTTATTTATATATTCCAGACACTGAGCCCTTGTCTGCAGCATGACCGGGAAATACTTTCTTCTATTCTGGAGGCCATCTGCTCTCTGATAGTTTCCTTTTCTGTGTGAGCTTGTAAATCTTAAGTACTTGTACCTGCCAATTCTTAGAGCTATTTCATGTGCTCCTGGCATCAGAAAGTTCTGCCTGTGTCTATGACTTCACACGTTCTTCCTATGTTTTCTTCTAGCAGTTTCAGCATTTCATAAGGACTTAAATCAAGATCTTTGGTCCAACTTGAAATGATTTTTGTGCACAGTGAGAGATACGTATCTAACTTCATTCGACAATCTGACGTCCACTTTTGTCAGCACTGCTTGTTAAATTAGCTGCCCCCACTCCACCCCGTGTCCTGGTGTTTGGGGTTCATTTCCTGACCCTGTGCTCCGTCACTGTGTGTCATGCTGTGGTCGTCACCACTGCTCTGTATGACAGTTTGAAGTCATGCACTGAGGTCTGTCTAGCAGTATTCTTTCTGATTAGTACTTTTCTCGCTAATTCATGATCTTTTGTGTTTTCAAATAAATTTTAAGACTTTCCCCCTAGTTTTGTAAAGAATGCTATTGGGATTTTGAGAGGGATTTCACTGAATATGTATATTACTTTTGGTAATATACTATTTTGTGATATTAATTCTTCCAATCCAGGAGCATGAAAGGTATTTCCATGGTCTAGTATCTTCTTCAATTTCTTTTTTTCAATGTCATTTCACTTTCTTGGTTAGGCTTATTCCTGGGTACTTTATAAAATGTTCCTCTTAAATATTATTACTAGCCTTTGGGTATAATGAACATTGAGAAATGTCTTAGGTAGGGTTACTATTACTGTAATAAAACACCATGACTAAAAGCGAGTTGGGGAGGAAAGGGTTTATTTCATTTTACATTTCCAGGTAATAGTCCATCATCAGGAAAAGTCAGGACAGGAACTCAAGTCAGGAACCTGGAGGCAGGAACTGAAGCAGAGGCCATGTAGGAGCCTTGTTCACGGGCCTGTTCCTTATGGTCTGCTCAGTCCTTGTTCTTATATCATCCAGGATCACTACACCCAGTAGGTTGGGCCCTCTCACAATCATTAAGTAAGAAAATGCCCCAAAGGCTTGCCCACAGGCCAATCTGATGTGAGCACTTTCTCAACTGTGAGTCCCCTTTCCCAAATGCCTCTAGCTTATGCCAAGTTGACTAAAAACTAACCAGGATACCAAGTCCCTGGATGCCTATGGAACAGGTAATATTTCCCTGACTTTTTAAACTTTATAATCCATGTATGTATAAAGCAAATTTTGAAAAAATATCCTATGATCTTATTTTTTCTGAAACAGTTCTTTTAGACCTCAAACAAACAAATTGCAAATACATGGAGAACAGTGTTCGATTGTTCCTGGGATCACACAGTTATGGAACTTTAATGGTGAGACTGAACTGCTCAGTCTAACTTTCCCACATCACAGTATGGGAAACTGATGCTTAGTAGTTAAGAGTCTAGGTTTGCATTCTCAATAGTCCTCTACACTTAAAAAAAAAAAAACCAAATAAACACACAAAACAAAACAAAAACAAAAACAAAAAACAAGCCACTTCTTCAAAGGACATTTAAATACATCTGAGTTTGGCTGTTGTATATCAAGGAGAGTCTTCTGCCTTTATTTTTGATGAGATAGGTTCTTCAGAGGTTCATTCCAAAAGAACCTGCTCAAAGGCCAGAGAGACACTGAAAAGCTCTGGATGATGACACAATACCCGAATCTGACTTAAGATCATGACCAACTTCCAGATGTGCCACACACACACATACACAGACACACAGACACACACGGACTAATGGACCCACGCACAGCTATAAGATCCTGGACTTTTTCTTAGCCATCCACAAAGGGCTGATAAATATGTGAAGACATGGAATTATTCTTCTGTGTGGTCTGCACTGTGATGCTTTGACACTTCTGATGAATACCGCTACCTTTCCTTCCCTTGTTTCTCCTTACCAGAGTTGAGAAGCAATCAAGCTTTGTCTATAACATGTCCAGTTGCTTTCATAGAGGCTTCCTGGTACATCATTAGGGCCATGCCTGCTGTAAGGAGTTTCTCTATTAAAAGGATTTTTCTCTATAGTTAGATAAATAAGTCTGATGTTAGTTAGAGTCCACAGTGTACATAAAGCTAAAGGTCAGACACAGAGCCCCTCTCTGGGAATGTATCTGTGACATTACTGTAAGTCATGACGATAGAGACTGAATCAATCAGGGAAATTAATGTCACATAAGATACATGTTTAGAATAAATCAGACTCTCAAAGATTCAACAGTCTGGGCAGTGGTTTGACCTTGAGGCAGTGCCAGTAGCCTTCATCTTGAACTTCAGAGTGTGTGGGTCTGGCCTCTTCATCAGAACACTCACAGTCCACATCTACACTCTGTGATGACACCCAGCTCAGAGTATATGTCTCCAATCCATCCCAGAAGTTACCACAAAAAGAAGTCCTGTTCCAGATGGACTACAGATGCTCAGTGGGAGTAAATGAAAAACGGGTAAGTGGGCCCAGGGAGTCTAAACTGCACTGGCCACAACTGAAGGACCGTTGTTTTGTTTTAAGATGTCTTAGGGTAAAACCTTCTCTGTTCTGGAACCATCTAAATTAAATTCTTCACATCTAAGCAGTCTGCGCTTTGTCTCAAACTATCATAAAGCCCACAGGGAATACACACACTCACTTCTGCACTCTAGAATCTACATGCATGCACACACATCAGCATATAATCTTGCTCAACTTTACAGGCTCAATAGCAATGCTTGGCCAGTAAACAGCACCTTGCAGTAGACATGGAGTTGGCAGGTAGTTCGTTCGATGTCAAGAACATGGCTCCTGATGAGAGGCTCCAGGGAGCTAAGGAAGAAGCCTGGTTCCAACAGTTCTAGCTCTGCCAATGGTAATGACAACACAACCAAAAAGTAAGGCCATGGACTTAAAGCTTACAAAAAGGAAAGCTTACTACTGCTTCCCACAGTGCCTCTGGCTCATTAGTCTGGACACCACCACTTGGAGTGTTTGAGGAACTGGCCATTGATCTCTTGAGGAC
>CABHPQ010093497.1:0-13137 GCA_902168405.1 Peromyscus aztecus | reverse complement strand
CATGGAGGATGATTCTGAGATTCACCCACAGTAATGCATGTATCAGAAGCCCCTTCCCATGCCTGAGCGTATTCCGTTGCATAGACATGCCAGAGTCTATCTACTAACCAGCTGATGGCCCTTCGAATTATTTTCAGTTTGGAATTATTACAAACAGTTCTATTGAGAATATGTCAAGTTTTCACGTGAACATTGTTTTAGAAGCAAAGTTGAATTATATGGTGGGTATATATCTATACTGTTTTCCAAAGTATCGGTAACCCTTTACATTCATACCATCAGTGAACAGGGAGAGTTCAGTCTGCATATCCCTGTCAGCATTTTCCATCCTCTTGGAACATTTAACCAGGTGCACAAAGGATCCTTGCAGGATTCAAGTCTGCATTCTCATAATGCAGCAAGGGCTTTTCCAGTTTTATATTTCCTCTGTACTTACACATTCAGAAAATGTCCCCCATTTTCAGTTGGGCTAGTGTATCCTTATGAAATTCAAATAGTTCTTTATATATTCTAGAAATAAAGCCTTCACTAGACAAACGTTTTGAAAATATTTTCTCCTACTTTTTGACATTTTATTTTTCTAGTGATATTTTTTCTTGGAGAACAATGTTTTTAGTTTTGATAAATCCCATTTATCCATTTTTCCTTTTGCTGTGTGTGTGTGTGTGTGTGTGTGTGTGTGTGTGTGTGTGTGATGATGATGATAAGACATCTTTGTCCAACCAAGGTTACAAATATATTTTTATTTTAGAAATCTGATAGGTTTAAGTCACACCAGAGTCCAGACACAAGTGTGCTCCATGCATTTATCTGGGTCTGTCAAGTGGGTGGAAACTGACATCTGAGTTTTAGTTTGTATTTTCCTATTATGAAGTGGGATGAGTATTGCTCATTTTTTACATGTTTACAGGTCAGCTGTGTTTCCTTTTATGTGAAGGGTGTGTTTTGTGCTACTTCCCCGTGTTTGTTTCCATTAGGCATTCTGTGATCCACTCTGCAGGCGCCCCCCACCCGGCCTGATTCTGTTTGTGTTTTTTTATTGAGTTTTGGCCCTGAAGAAGCCCTTTGTTGAACTGCAACAAAATGTATAATATATGCTAAGGTTTCTTCTGGGTCAAACTGGAGCCTCCCTAATCTTGGATTCAAAAACATAAATTTCGCCGGGCGGTGGTGGCGCACGCCTTTAATCCCAGCACTCGGGAGGCAGAGCTAGGCGGATCTCTGTGAGTTCGAGGCCAGCCTGGGCTACCAAGTGAGTTCCAGGAAAGGCGCAAAGCTACACAGAGAAACCCTGTCTTGAAAAAACAAAAAAAAAAAAAAAAACCAAACAAAAAAAAACATAAATTCCTCATTTTTTTTCTAAAAATGTATTCTTTCATTTAAGGATAAGAGATACATTTTGATACAGGGTCTCACTATGTGGCCCAGGTTTTCTGAAACTTCTTAAACCAGGCTGGCCTTGAACTCACAGAGATCTCTCGGCCTCTGCCTCCCAAGAGCTGGGATTAAAGGTGTTTGTCACCATACCATTCTTAGAAAAAAATTAAATTGTGTGTGTTGGGGAAGTGTGCACATGAGTGCAGTGACCATGCAGAGCAGAAGGAGGTGTCAGATTCCCCCAAGCTGGAATTACAAGCAGTTAGGGGCAGTCTGATGTGGCTAGAACTGGGCTTGGGGCCTCTGCAAGAGCAGCAAAATCCCTTAACCCCCAAACCTTCTTCCCACCCCCCTATTCTTTCATTTTTAAAAAGACATTATGTTTATGTAGTTTCAGAGTCATCCAATGTTTTCATTTTTAACATTTGATGTCCCCAGTCTATTTGAAATTTATTTTAATTTAAGGAACACAGCATGTTGTCAGTTTATTTCCCCCCAATAGGGGCCTAATTCTCACGACTCCTACTCTCGCCTCAGCTGCACACAGTAAGCAGACGAAACACTTTACGAATTGTTTCTAGGAGCCATTGGCTCGTCCATCACCTTCTCCCTGGTGCCTCATGCTGATGAAATTCAAGTGCTAAGGAAAACACATGAAGACGGTCCACCTTCTCAGATACAATGTTCTCCAGTTAAATAAATAACTTATGGATAATCTTTGGGCTCTTAGTCTTCTATGAAGGCCAGTGATTTTGAATAGGCTGGGTGTTCACACAGACGTGTTTGACTCTGTGGCAAGTCCAGTAAGTGGCAGCATCTTATCAAGTAAACCAGTTCTCCCTTCCAAGACATCCAAAGCAATTGAAGAACAATTACACTTAGCACTTTACATCCAGACAATGAAATGGGATGAGCTCCACGTGAACCATCCTCCCCAAAGGAATGCATTAAAGTTGTGAGACTGATATTCCTCTCAAGAGAGCCAGAGGGTAGTGTATACGTCATGCCATACTGCCCTGTGGCAGGGAAAGGTTTTGAAGACACGTGGAATGGGGTCACCTTCTTCCAAACAATGCAGTGTTGGGCAGGGCCTTCTGTACGAAAACCTAGGCTTCAACCTCCATACTCAGACCTGGGACCTGAGCTGCAGCTAGGACATGAGAATTTATCTTTTTCTGAAGTTCTCTGCCTGGATGACCAGACACAAGAGATTGTGTGGGAAACAGCCAGTGGACTATGAGGGCTATGGGCCACATGGGAGGAGATGCTAAGGTTTCTTTGGGTCAAACTGGAGCCTCCCTAATCTTGGATTCAAAAACATAAATTTCTCATTTTTTTCTAAAAATGTATTCTTTCATTTAAGGATAAGAGATACGTTTTGATACAGGGTCTCACTATGTGGCCCAGGTTTTCTGAAACTTCTTAAACCAGGCTGGCCTTGAACTCACAGAGATCTCTCTGCCTCTGCCTCCCAAGAGCTGGGATTAAAGGTGTTTGCCTTTAATACATTCCCAGCTTCTCTAGAGGGCCGTAAAGACGATACACACACAGTAGACCTGTCTTGTAAAACCTACCGATGAAGCTTAGCCCTTCATGCATGCTTCTGACCCCACAAAATCCACCTCCAGTATTTCGGGACCCCCCCACCCCACCCATCTCAACAGTCTAAGCACAGAACTCCAGAGTATTCAAATGGGTCAGGATACACATTTTTTTTTAAAATTAATACTAGAAGATCCTGCTCTGTGCCCTGCCCCCAGAACTTTGGGGGTCACAGGGGTATACCAGAACTAGAAGACCAGTCAGCAAGAAACAGTGGCCCACGAGACCGCTGAAACCCCAAGTTCCTCTGCTCCCTGCATTGCTATGGAAGGGGGCCAGTGAGGGAGGAGAAGCCACCGGGTCCCTCCAGGCAGAGGCCCTCTTGGGTCCCCGCGGCAGCAAGCACCGGCTCTTCCGGTGCTCTCCCTCGCTCCTTCCGCTGTTTCCTTTCCCCACCCCTCCAACAATAGCCCCTTCTTGATTTCTGTTCTGAGAGAGAACGGTGAGTCCCCGGCAGAAAGGAAACTCTAAAGATTCTTTCCGCAGACGTTTCTACATGGGGGGGCGTGAGGTGTGTGTCCTGGCATCTCCCCTTTGGCTCTGATGCTGGACACAGAATTCCGGAGACACCGGGCTGACTGGGGGATTTCTTGTCCTTATTGTGGAGCTTTGTAGATAAGAAGCTGAAAGAGAGCTCTCTCTCTCGCTCTCTCTCTCTCTCTCTCTCTCTCTCTCTCTCTCTCTCTCTCATTTTAGATGTCTTTTTCTGTGCTGGAAATTAAATCAGCATATGGTTTAATTGGTTCTCAGATTGCTGAAAAGGCAGAACTCCCTTTCAAAGTATTGTACCCCCGAATCATCATCACCACTGCCTGGCCTTTGGGTTTCTCCATTCTGAGCTGCTGACTGGTTAACAAGCTGAGCTGAGCTTTGCTTCTGGATGCCAGATTCCTGCTATCTCCCAGAACCAGGGATCTGCCCTGGCTGACTTTGATTTTTTTTGACACCTAAAACACACCAGAAACGCAATACCCTGCAGGAATGGGATCTTTGGGACGGAATTTGTTTGCTGGGCGATACCACAATATACAAGTCAAATGTTGCCCTGAGCTGAATGGAGCAGAGACTAGTCTGGTGATGCCACCGTTAAAGGACAGTCCCACTGCCTTAAACAGAGTCACAGTTTGGACGGTTTTGTAATGCCTTGAAACAGGGGCCTGCCTCACCCTGTGTCCAGCAGGCCAAACCCCTATTGGTGCTGCTTGGATTCGAACAGGTAGCCGAATTGTGTGGAACTGTGATTTGGGGTTCAATGGCTGAAAGACCGAGTCTCATCCAGCAGGTTTGGGGTGGGGCCCGAGGCTCCACACTCCTAACAGGCTTTTAGGTGATGTCTTGTTGGGGATCCTCCGGTCACATTTGTGGGGTCCTGCCTGAAGGGGTGTGCCAGTTTTAAAGGTGTATCAGCTACAGATGCTCTTCCTTTCTTAGTGAGGAAGCTGAACACAGCAAGCTCAGTTTGGGGAAGCACAGCACTTTCTCTGGCTTCTCTGCACTTCTGCAGGTCAAAGACTGGAGAGTAAGACACCTGCTGCCTCCCGCAGGAGGCTCTGATGCAGGTGAAGCTCGGGAGGGCCCCAAACCTGGTATGGGCTCTACCCCAAACATGATCTCGGGCTACATCATCATGCCTTGACTTGGTATCCACAGACACAGAGACTGAGGTCAACACGGGGCCACAATCTATAAAAGGAAACGGGACTGGACCAGAACAGCTTTGTGTGGCCCTGGTTCTAAGGAGACAGGCTTCATCAACATGGACAGGCAGAGCTTTTTCAGACTCTACTACAATAGTAGAAATTGTGGACACGGTTGTCAAATGTAATGAACATCACCCCAATCTCAGCTTGCTATTAGACATTCATACTTTCCCCACTAAATTTGCCAAATAAATGTAAGACTGGCACGAGCCATTTTTTTTTTCCTATCTTCACAAATTTTAATTAAGTGAAATGCACCCAACAGGGCCTTCCCATTTCCCTCCCTGAACTCACTCCACGCTGTTCTGTCTCTCACCAGACAGGGCACCCCTTTCATTTGCATGCACAGCCTTGCCTACAATAAACTCAAGAGTGCTACATTCATTCTCTCAAAGCCAGTCCTGGCTCATAGCTCTTCAGCCGAAGGAAAACAAATAGTTATTCTCACTCTCTTGCCAAAAACAATTTGCTAACCCATCATCTGCCCAGAAAACAAACGGAAAATAAAATGCAACCAATCGTCTTCCAGTGTATCTCTCTGATAAATGTTTATCTCCCATGAACAAATAGGTGGGTTGCCTGCCAGCATGACCCTGTAATACATGTGTAGCAGCCCCATACATACCAGTAGCACAAGTCCATAGAATTCCAGTCAACACCAGTGCGGCAGTGTGGGATTAGCCAGACCCTCCCTTTGCCCAAAGCTTGACCTGTTTCCCCCCACCCTTAACTAATTAATTGCTTCATTTGGCATTATATAAAGATAGCACATTTCACTGGACAGCCCATTTTCATAATTCATCTAATCAACAAATATTTATTATGTGTCTATTTTATGTTATGTGCTGCTGTTCTAGTCCTGGGCATATGGCAATTGACAGAAGCAAGTCCCTCCCGTGTGGGTCTTCTCACTTACTCCCATCACCGACTTTGTCCAGCTCCGTCATCTCTAAACAGAGGGCCACACAAGTGAAAACCATCTGCATCTTTCAGCCGTCCAAGGCAACATTCGGGGAGTGACCGAGGCTGGATCAGAACATAGGTGTTCTGGCTCCTAATCTGGTTTTTTTCTCCAACACCACGCCACATTGAAAGGCACCTTTAACACAGTGGTATGGGTACCAGTCTCCATTGTATCAGAGCCTTTATCCTAGAGAATCACTCTCAAGGACTTGGGCTTGTTTGGTAGAGTCTGGGCCGTTTTTGCCATCCCATGTTTTCTTTTCGGAAAGTGGAAGGAAGTTTGGGAGCTAAATAAAAGCATCATTTTTACTTGATGAGCTAATAGACGTGCTGGTCATGAAGTTTGGAACAAGAGAGAAACAATAGTTGGTTCGCGCATGCCTCCTCCCCCACCCAGCGCACACACACCCAGTGCTGGCCGAGACCTTCCTCCTGGTGAGTCTGAGAGTGAGGGCTGGCTACTGGAACGCTTGGGGAGAGGGAGCTCGACTCTGTGTCCCTTCCCCTGTTCTTCCTTCTGTCTAAGTCATGACACAGTCACCGCCATCTTCAGAATGAGTGTCTGTATTCCTCCACAGCCAGGGGAAAGGTCACCCACAGTGAAAAGCTTGAACATGGGGAAGTGGGTGAGAGGAGGCGCAGACGTCTGCAGCATCGTTCGATTCCCTTCCCACGTGCATCTAAGTGGAGAAGTTTGGTCCCAACGAAGCCTTTCCCAGCAGGGAAGGCTGGGATGAAGCTGTCGCTCCATGCAGCTAAGTTTCTGTCAATCAAGAGAGACAGACAGCCGGCTGGTGCGCACGCCTTTAATCCCAGCACTGGGGAAGCCGGGGCAGGAGGATCTTTATGAGTTTGAGGCCAGCCTGGTCTACAGAGTGAGTTCCAGGATGGCCAAGACTACATAGAAAACCTTGTCTCAAAAGAAAGAGGGGAAAAAAAAAAAAAAGATGGACATGAGCATGTCCAACAATAGCCTTTGTTTCCGGTTAGTTCAAGGTTCAGGATTTATGTACTTGGTGTGTGCCCAACTTGAAAATTATAAGAAATAATTTCTTCTGCTAAATCACTGGTATATTATGGAGAAAGAAGAATTACCCAAACAATGGGAATTTTAGTCTATTCTCTCAATTTGTCAAAACACAGGCCACCTAAGTACTAATATATGGCTCTGAAAAAAAAAAATCCCCGCTGACAGTGATTGACCACTGTGACCTTCCGAGCAGCATGCTCACTGCTTATCTGTAACTCCACTTAATCCTTAGGATGTATCGTATTAATGCAGTTTTACAATTAGGGACACAGACTTAAAGACCAGGCCTGAACCCCACAATCAGCAGGTGACAAATTTGAAATTCAAGCTCAATTTGTATCGCTCCAGCCTGTACTTTTCACACTCTGCACGCTCTCGTTGGCTCACCCATGCACACACAGCCCTGTAGGACACATACCATGACCAGATCTAAACTTTATTTAATTGAAGGTGGGGCAGGGACCAGAGGAAGAACAAGTGCCTAGCACACACCCTAAGTTCAGCCCCTAACACCCCCAAATGAGATTGGCCGTTGGTAATTTAGTTATTGGTACCATTTTTGGCAGAAGTCAACTGATGAAATCTTGTATCATTCCAAACTGGAATTTCCCTAAAGATATCAAAAAGGAGCCTATGATGTCCCTAAAGAAGAGTCACTCTGGAAATTTCCACAAATGCCAACTGGCTCTTTGGAGTTGAATAAAAGATAAATTGAGTAGCAGTGACCTAGGCTAATTAATGTCCCTGAAGGATTTTTTCCTGAGCTTCCGCCCACCCCCACAGTATCCAACAGCTATCCTGGCAATGACTTCACTAAACCGGCTTCTTAGTCTTGGCCACCATGAAGGGACATGGTAAACATGGTCTCCCCACTTTTACCTGACTTGTCTTTAAACAGAATAACCCTGAAGCCATTTGTCTCCTATCACATCACATCTGAGGCTTATTCTCAATAAGCAAAGTCCTGTGCTAGTATTTTAATTGGACACAACATTAATAATATCAGGAGAAATGAAACCGAAAGAAGTCATCCCGCGCAGCCCTGCATTTCTTCTGGGGTCACAATTGCCGAGAACTAACACAAAATGCCCAAGACGATCAGCCTTGGAAGCTGCTGCCCTGAGATGTGTGAGGACAGGGTGGCTAGGGTAGGAGGTGGGAGAGCTGGGTACCGCTTGTCGATGCTGTGACACACTCATTTGCATCCTTAAGTGGGCAACTGCTAATCATGCCTCTTTCATGTAGCTTGTTTTATGGGAATTCTAGGGAAAACATTTTTTTTTCGAAACAAAGGAAAATAAGCCTGTTAATGGAACAAACCCTATATTAACCGTCCGGTTCTATCAGATTTTCTCATCTTCATTGAGATGATGACTCTGTTTCAAATAAAGATTAATTACTTGATCATGGTCAAAACATAATCTGGCCAAATTAATCTTAAAATGGCTGGCTACCTCTATTACACTCTCATACCCTGAGGATTCCAACCCATACATACCATAGAAACGAGTAGTTTGAGAAGTGAGCATGGCCATCGCCTTCTACCCATCCAGCGCCTCACTGGATTAAATTATTAGTATCTGCAGCCATGCATGCCCCAGTCTTAGCCTGACCTTGATGACCTGTTTTTGACAACATGATCCTGGCTCCCTCATGGCGTGCCATAATAAGTTCTTGGTAACATTATCCTCTCTGACAAATGCAGTGGGAGAGAGTGAGATGTTTTAACGCTGGTGGCACTGTGTGTCTACGCCCGGCTACCTTGCTGTGTTCTGTTTGGCACTTAGAAAAGCAGGCTCCGAGTGACTGTTTTTCAATTGCATCCATGGCTTCGTTTTTCATTCTTCCTGACACCAGCAATCAATCTAAATCCTCCGGCTCCAGTCACACGCCAATTTTCAAAACTAAAGCTGCATGCCCTGGAATCTCCACCTTCTTTTGGGTAGCCCATGACACCCCCCATTGACGGTGGACAGTACATTTACATTTCACCCACACGTGGGACCCCTCCCATAAGCCCCCCACATGCAGCACCATTTCAGAGCGACATTCCCCTCCTTTTTCTCCCACTTCAGGGGCAGAACAACAGTCACACATGAGCAGTTCTCTTTGGGAAGGTGGAATACAGAATGGAGAGAAATAAAAAAGCAGAAGGGCGCCTCACGTCAGACAATCCAACAAAACCCCTAGCAAATAGCAGTTCCCGACAGACGCCCTGAGAGGGCTCCCAGGATGCAGCACGGGGGAGCAGTAATCCCACCAGTAGGGCACACCACATGTCCCAGTGGCTCCTGGTTAACCCAACCAAGTTGTCCGTGCCAAAACATTCAGATTTAACACAGCGTCCTCCTCAGCCCCGATACAATTCTATTTCCAGGTCTGCCAGGCTCGGCTCTGCCAAGCATTCATATTCTCTTCTGCAAAGAGGCATGAGTTTACATTCTGGGCCATCCATCAGTCACACCTTTTGATTAAAGAGCAGCCCAGTGGTTTCTGTGGAAGATGCCGGGTCAGCCTCCGTCGCAAGGACATTGAAATGAAGGTAGAAAGGATTGTGTGGTCACTTACCAGCTCCTGAGGGCTGAGTGGCTGCAGCCCCACCGCTTTACCTGGTCTCTGGCTGCCTCTGCCTTTCCCTCTCTCTCTCTCCCTCTTTCTCTCGTGTACAGATTGCAGGGGAACTTAGGGAACTCGCAGGGACAGTGTTTCAAATGACTTAAGAAAGAGAACAGGAACAATACTTCGTTCTCTTTTTCTCAGATGAGTACCTTCGGGAAGAAGGAAGGAAGGGAGGGGAGAGGGAGGAAGTCAACAACCCTTCGCTTTCCTGAAAAAAAAAATAAGGAAACAGAAGATAGACATCTCATTTTCTCTTAAACAAAAATGTTGGAGGGGTGGGGGGTGGGGGGGAAGAAAGGAAGAAAATCTTTACAGAAAAGAATTCCTCAGATATGCTCTCTGCTCTGGGAGCTTTACTGAGATGAGAGCTCCTGAGTGGCCCTGTCCTGTCCAAACAAACGCAGGCTCTCCTGAGCCGCAGCCTCTGGTATCTGGCTTGCAGAACTGACACGGCCCCAAAGGAACAAATCATGTCATGTCGACTCGCAGCCGGGCAAAGTTGGGGCTGCTGTGCTAACCAAAGGGAACCTGCAGCCTTTCACAAAGGGCATGGTGGCTGGTCACCCAGGCCTTTTGGCTTTTCCTAGCTGCTTTGAGAAACCACCGTTGCTACCGTTCCTTGGCTGACTCCAGGTTCTTCGAGTTCCTCCCGACCGAAAAGCAGATTTATGCGCTGCTCACTGAGCTGTGTGCGGTGGGCCAAGTCCAGCTCCATCTTTGCTGATGGACGAAAAAGGAAAAGAAGCCGCTTAGCGCGGCGCGGCCGGCCATGGTTAGATCGGACTCTTGTTTACATGCCCTGTCTCTCTTGGATGTAGTCACCTCTGGAACTCTGGAGGAAGAGTGCTAATTTGTTTTGAAAATACTGTGAAACAGCCGAGGTCTTAGATAAATCAGTCTGTTTTTGAAGGAGGGTGGGAAGGCTGAGTAGGAGCAGAGAAAAACGGAGTGAGCATCCTTTACCGAAGATGGAGCTGGAGCTCAGCGGGCAGACCTGGGCTCTGTGAAGCATGCCTGCCTGTACTTACTGAGGAAGCCTGGGCTCAGTGGGCAGACCTAAGCTCTGTGAGGGATGCTTGGACTTCAAGGGAGGGAGCTGGGGCTCAAAGGGCAGGTCTGCCCGCACTTACGGAGGGAACTGGATTCAAGTCGTGCGACGATTAGCTTTGTGAGTCTCGTGCCCTCCATTCATTCACTCAGTTGAGACCATTGTCGCCACAAACAGGAACCAGCAGTTGTGGTCTTTTTGGGAGGCACAAGAAATACTGCTTATAAGCTGCTTCCTCGATTTACTTGAGGGTGGGGAAAAAATGGGATGGGGAGTATACCTGACGGACTGCCATGGGAAAGGTGACTTCACAGAAAGTGAGGCTTGCGTTAGGGTGTCCATACGATACTTTCACCGGGTACTATGGTCCACGGCATTGAGTGTTTATCCCATGTTTTCCAGCTACATCTTGGTCTCTGTCTATCTGCCTGCCTATCAACCTGTCGGTCTCAATGTGTGCAAGACCAGAAAGGGCATGTAAGAAAGGTAGTCTGGATGTCTCTGAGAACTGGGAGGACCCCACTCTTTGCATTGGCGATGCATCCCGTGCTCCCACAGAGACGCCCGCCATGAGTGAGCCTGTCCCCATAGGTGAGAGCCCGAACAACCAGCAAAACTCCTCTGCCCTTCAGCCAGTGGGGAGCAAGCACTCATCTGCCTCCTGAGTCCTCTCCAGGGCTCTTGCCCTCTGCTGGCCTTCCTCTGCATCCTGCATCTGCAGGGAGGGGAGGAAAGGGGAAATGGAAAGCCAGAGAACACACCAGAGAGCGAAGGTGGTAAGAACAGAAGCAGAGGCTTCAGAGGGGAGGCACCAGTGAGCACAGAGGCTGTGGAGCACAGAGGCTGTGGAGCACAGCGGCTTTGGAGCACAGAGGCTGTGGAGCACAGCGGCTTACCATACAAAGCAGGTCATGAGAGAGAGGCCAGTGGGAGCCATAGGGAGAGGGTGGGCATCAGTCATCACAGCAATGAGGTGGGTGGGAACAGACAAGAATCCCTGCAGTCAAGAAACTTTCACCACCTCAGGAGCCAATCACACCCCATGACCCTTCCTATTTGTTATTCTTCTTGCAGCCTCAGGCCAGGCCAGGCTGAGCCCCAGGAGTCCAGACCCAATCCAAAGGATTTCCCTTTCAAGTCTTCAGAATGTGGGGACTGTCACGTTGGACCCTGTTGTTTTCTCATGGCTAGCTGACCCACCCAGGAGAGCCTGCACAGGAACATGTCCATTCTGTGTGCTGGCCTTGGATTCTGGTTGTCAACCTCTAGTAGGCTCTTGGGATGCCCATGGGCCTCCCCGAGGTTGCTCCATGCAGACACCTGGCTGTAACCTGCCTGCTAGAGCCACAGGAAGGCTTCTTCCTCTTTCCTTGTACTGCCAGTCATCTGGAAAGTCACCTAGGAGCTTCATCCCATCACCCACTGGGGGCCAGAAACTGCAACTTCCTCAGTCCCTCCCACTAGGCCTCCTGAGAGAGATCTGAGTCAGTCCCTTAGCTCTAGTGAGCTCCTGGAGGTTGCTCTGGATCCTACTGAGGGAGAAGGGAATGGGCACTAGTGCTGAGCAAGTGTGAAGATGTGTGTGTGGCATGGTCGTAACCTGGGCGTTGATCCCCACCTCCATTATCTCCACGTAGGATAACTCATTATAGAGATCATTTGAGTTGGCCAGAAAGGGCCATAGACCCATGGGACTTGGAGAAAAACCACGATGGGACCAAAACAATAACCTAACAACCCAACATCAGCACCTGCTTCCTCTCTCCTCACGTGAACTCAGCTCATCACAGCTTCCCACTTCTAAACCATCCCAACTCACAGACATCTCCGGCTATGATGTCAATGAATTCAGGAGCCTTCTGTTCATCCTGGGAGTTAATTCAGTCCCAGATGATGGAGGTGGGAAGCCAGGCTGGAGGTAGGGTTGAAACAGAATGTACATTCTGAAAAGTGAACCAAGAGCTTCGTGTACTGCTCAGCGAAAGTCCACAAATACATCTGTCTGTGTGGTCAGCGTCCACAGCCACGAAAGCAGGGCTTTCACGCTCCTTCTACCACACCTGTCCTCAGGGGACATCATCTTAATGTCTAACAACAGTTGCTTTTGAAGTTGCATAAAGTATGAACCTGGCTTCTGTTTATCTGCCTGGGGGTTTTCAGCCTTGGCATTTTTGAGATTCCTCCCCAGCACTGAGCTTATTCCATCTCATTGCTGCCCGGTACTTCAAGTTGGGACTACACCACCATTTACACGTCTGCTGCTTTGAGTCATTTCTACTACACAGCATGGCATCTGTCCCTACCAGATGTCTTCTTAAAGGTCAGAGGCAGGTCTCATTTCTCTCTGGGAAGAGCGTCCTCTCCAGTGACTCACTCTTTTTGGTTGGTTGGTCGCTTGGTTGGTTTGCCTTCCTTTGGCACCCAGTTCCTCCTCGCACCTGGGATACACGGTGTCAGGGTTTCTTTTTTAATCAGATGGATTCGGTTTGAGGATACGGTGATACCTTGTAGATGCTGGCAGAGTGCCTGAGAAGCTTGAACGAGCTGTCGGGGCGCTGCTCTCATTTCCTGCAGGGACCTGGAGACGATGGATGGCTCCTGTTCTCCAGCCTCGTGGTGTGGACTTCATCTCTTGGGGTTCTGCAGACAGCAAGTCTCTAGTGCCCTCTGGGTTCCACATGGACATGCCGAGTCCTATCATCCTAGTGTGCCAAAGGGTTGGTTGAACCCCCAGCCTGAAAATGCTTTGAAATATCCATTGTCTCTTTGATTTATTGACTTTCTCTCTCTCTCTCTCT
>CABHPQ010093493.1:0-18174 GCA_902168405.1 Peromyscus aztecus | reverse complement strand
TAAAAAAAAAAGGGCATGAGGCTCTTTAAAGTTATTGTCCAAATGTCAGAATAGATTTTTTCTGTATAAAATAGTATATATAGTGAATAATATTATAAAGAATAATGAAAATTTTAGTTATATAATAGAATGAAGTCTAGGAATAGAATGAGGGTAGGAAAGATGAATTATTATGTTTTTAAATATAGAGAGATCATGGTAAGGCATCAAAATTTCCAGCTATTTAAAGTTAGAGACTTCTAAAATAATCGACACAGCATACACACATGGATCCACTGCTTCCCATTTGGTACTATAGGAAATCTAAGGACATGATGAGTGACATTTTTACTTGTCATTAGTCAGTTTGTTCTGACAGTTGCTTTAAGGAAGAATTGCAAGAAGATAAAGAGCTTTTTAGAAGGAAGATCACTGGGGTGGGGCAAGTTACAGAATTCCCCGGGGTTTGCTATACCTTTAGTGGGGGGCGCCTCTGCCTTCTTGGGGACAGGAGTAGGTGCTGCAGGTACTGCCTTCTTAGCCACTTCAGGCACTTAAAAGATGTTTATGGACATGGTGAAAATAAATCACGTGCAATGAACAACAACAACAAAAAAACCCATCCAATTATCAAAATATAAACAAAGCAACACAAAACATTGATATTAGCAACTCAAATGATAATACCACCCGTAGGGCAGGACTCTTAGAAACTCTTAGAAACATGACAGAAACTATGCAAAGATTTCAATGCCTTCAGGGATGATTTAAGAATTATTTTCAAAAGTGAATGCTTTCACCACACAAATAAATTGTTCTCAAGCATTTGAACTGAAAGCCAAATTGAGGATTGTAATCTAGGAGGAAGGATTAAAGTGTAGTATCAGAAACCATTTCCCTCACTCATAGTCAGATTGCCAGTGAAGGCTGAGAAGTTAGGGAAGGACAGGGCCACCACACTTCAGCTACTGGGAGCAAGTACTCTTCAGGGCTCATTGGCATGATACAAGTGAAGTATAGGGCTGAGGGTTAGGTTTAGACAGCTCTGGGATCTGAAGCAGCAAGGGTTTGGAAGAGCCATCTCATCAAGTGGCTGTACCTCTAGGGGGCACCACCACCTCTTCCTCTTCCTCCTCCTCCTCCACCACCTCCTCTTCCTCTATGATAGGTTCCTCTGGGATCTCTTCGGGGGTGGGTTCTTCTGCTTCCTCATACACTTGAAACAGATTATTTTGTAAATGATTTTTTTAAAAAAAAATCCTTGGAATGTTAGATTGAAATTATATCATTTTAACAAATTATTCAGTCTTCTAAATGTTCACGAACACTCACAAATCTGGGGAAAAAATCTGCTGAATCTTCAAAATATGTTAGGCACTTTCTAATACTGGAACTGGAAGGGACCCTAGAGGATTTAGTTGGAATTATTATTTTTAGTGAGGTGGAAAGATTTTAGAGTCAAGCAATTATTTAGGAATAGAAGCCAGGTTTTCTGGCACCAGTTACGCAGGTTTCTCTCAGATTGTTCTGGGAAAAGCTTATTTCATCACTACTACGGCAGGCCTTGGGTGAGACATTCCCTACAGTATTCACACATGAAAGATAAAACATTGACATTTCACAGAATTCGTGAGTGAGAGAAGAATAAAGAGGTTAGTGGGTTTGTTTCTACTTTTTAACGAAATATGTCGCAAATCAACAGGCTAACCAGGCAGGAATGAGAATCAACTGGAATGAGCTGGCCGGCCCAATTCCTTCTAGGCAAGCACCACTTCCTGTCAGAGCTAAAAGGTCTATTTTTCTAGAGTGAGATGTACATTATCTCCTCCAAACATGAGATAATGGTAAGGCAAGGATGGTTAGAAATGGTGTTTTCTTAGGAAGTCATCTACCTTCAGCTGGAGGAACTTCCTCTTCTTTAGGGGGTATGATCCATCTTTCTTCCACCTTCTTAGGTACCTCAGGGGCTTAAAAGACATTGACTGTTTTAGGCACTTAAAACTCAAGAGCTAAAGAAGAGACCTAAAGACCAAACTTCACATTCCCAACCCAAGAGAGTAAACGGCACAGCACACGGAGGAAACCCTGACGCATCACAGTTAAGAAGCGAATGAAGAGGCTTGTGACATCATGAGACTATCTTTTGTAGCTGGATTCTGTCCTTTTTTTTTTTAAAGGAAGAATTACAAGTACTAAGATATATAACATCTGTCATTTCAATTTTCAGAAATAACATACAGAGGAGAAACAAGGCAAAAAATATACTCACACAAAGTGGAAAATGGACAGAACACCAACATAGGCACAACAGAGGTACAGTGACCAATGTCAGTGACAGACCAGAGAACGCAAACATGTATGCGGACACATCCTATGTGGACGACACTTCAGGACAACAATGGCACAGCCAGTATCATGTACCTTTGGCAGGAGGAGCCACGGCCTTCTTAAGGCTGGGGGGAGGCAACTTCTTTTCTGGTTCAGGTTTCTTAGGAACCACGGGAACTTTAAAGATATTTTGAAATTTCAGTCTCACAAACACAAGGACAATGCACACAACGATAACAGAAGTTACTTTCCCAAAGACTGAACAAGACATTTTGACTTGATGGGTGAAAGGAAAGAAGATGTCTGATGTTCTTGGGAGTGCAAGAACATTAGCGGTAATGTACCTTTGGTGGGAGGAGCCTCCTCTTTCTTGGGAACAACTACTTTCTTCTCTGGCACTTTCTTCTTGACCTCAGGCACTTTAAAGACACCATTTCATGATAAGAATGTATTTTTAAGAGCAAGAAAGTTAGCAAGAAGTCTATACACACAGAAAGACCATCATGCAACATTCACTCAGAAGAGGGACAGAATGCAAGCCACAGCCCAACAGGAGATGACTGGGATTTTCAGGGAGAGGGATTAGCAAATGACTGGTTATCTGAGGCCAGATACTATCATTTTATTTACTTAAATTTTGCTAAGAACTTAGTTAAAAATTATCTGAAAATATCATGTGATTATACAGCCTGGTAGAAACATTATACTTATTTAAAATTTTGCCATCATGGCCTTTTCAGGAAATATTGTAATTTAAGGTATGAATATACTTCCTAGGTATTGTACCATGATCTGATCTGTGAATTTAAATATTAATTCTTTCATTCAATGACATAATAATATACCTTGTCTTATTTTATCTTTACAATAATATTAGAATCCACTGGGATTTGTTAGTATCCCTACTTTATGAAAGAGCCAACTAAGGCTCAGATTGGCTAAAGGACTCTTTCAGAGGAGGACAGCAATGTGCAAAGTCAAGGTTAAAATCTAAACTTGCTGTGCTCCCGTTTATATATCTGTTTTGAAAGACATAAACTGTTACTCAATGTTCTGACATAAATAGTCAGTGGTTTGACATAAACTGTTACTCAGTGTTCTGACATGAATAGTCAGTGGTTTGACATAAACTGTTACTCAATGTTCTGACATAAATAGTCAGTGGTTTGACATAAACTGTTACTCAGTGTTTTGATGAATACATCAATTTTTTTTTTCTTTTCAGCCTGGTGTCGCCAAGGCACTTATCACAAATGAGTGAAGGATGAAATTTATCAACATGAATTTATGGAATTTTAAGTAAAAATTTTCCTATAGATAATTTAGATGTTCAGAAAATCTATATGAAACATTATATGGTTTAAAAAATTATAGCAAGTGAAGCAGACATTTTGTAGTTGTATGATAATACTGCCTTTAACCTTTCATGTAAAAAAACACTATATGAAAAACATCTAATAGAAAGAAATGGCTATCAGTGTCCTGATCAGCTTTAGAAGTAAAATTTGGCTGTCTATTCTATAAGTGTATTTTTTTCTGAGACCCATCTGATAAAGCTATGGTAAGGGTTGTGTGTTCACTCTAGAGAGGGGATATACCTTTGGGAGGTGGTGGAGGCTCCACTTTTTTAGGAACAGGAACAGGGACTTTCTTCTCAGGTACAGTTTTCTTTGGCACTTAAAAACATTTCATTTAAAGACATTAAGAACCACATACAATATTGAATCTATAACAAAAGACATCTGAGGATTGGACCACAAACAAACATCAAATAGAATTAAGGCATGCAGACAGTTTACAATAGACAGACATATAAAGCAGGTGGCGGTAGGTAAGATGAAGGTGTGTCTAGGATGTTTTCTAAGACTTTGATGACGCCCCAGTAAAGTAGCAAAGATAACATTAGAAATGAAAAAAAAGTTGGGAAGGCAGAAGTCAACATAAAAAGTCTTGATTCCAAGAACTGCTCTACCTGGTGCAGGTCTTGGCACCTTAGGTTTAATTTCTGGAAGAACTTCCTCTTCCTCAGGTAGAACTTCCTCTTCCTCAGGTAGAACTTCTTCTACCTCAGGTAGAACTTCCTCTTCCTCTGGTAGAACTTCCTCTTCCTCTGGTGGTACTTCCTCTTCCTCAGGTGGAACTTCCTCTTCCTCGGGAGGAATTTCCTCTTCAGGAGCAATGTCTTCTTCAAATGGAGATTCTTCCTCTCGAGGTAGAGCCACAGGAATGGAGACTACCTCCCGTTTCTTTGGCACTTTAAAGATATTTATTCAATCGTACAAAAACCATGTTTATGTAGAATATTCACGATAACAAGACAACATGAAAAGCAAATATTCTTTGATCACAATCATCACCCATGTACAAGTGTCAAGCAAACACAATTAGTGAGACTGTACAACACCCATTCCATTCCCTTTGTGCCCTGGTGCTGCCCAAGAAGAATGTACCTTTGGGGGGTGGAGCTTCCATTTTTTTCAGAACAGGTGTTGGTTTCTTTTCTTCTGGGATGAGCTTCTTGGGCACCTCTGGCACTTTAAAGATATCATTTGTCTTTAAGAATGTGTCCTTTCACAGTGTTTTTACCATAGACATGGTAAAGGCTCACACAATATGGAAGACATTTTATTTTTAGCAAGACGCTTTCACAAACGTAGTTAGTACAGGGACATTTTCTTATGAATGAACACTAATGTGAAATCTCTCCCCATATATATAAATGATGAAATAATACCTTTCGCAGGCACAGGCACCTTCTTCTCAGGCACTGGCACCTTCTTCTCAGGCACTGGCACCTTCTCAGGCACTGGCACCTTCTTCTCAGGCACAGGCTTCTTGGGCACTTCTGGCACTTTAAAGAAATGATTTAGGGAAAGTTTTATACAATACAAAAGCATTGAGCTCAAGCATAGTATGGAAAGGATTAAGATAAGGCAATAAAATCACAGTGAAGAAATCCCAAGCAGGATTTTATTTTAAAAACAAAAATCTGTTTTTGTAAAGAGATGCTATCAAAGTGGTGCTTAAATATCACCTAAAAACATATTATTGAGCCAGTTATGTATTTTATTTTCATATAAATCTAAAGTTGTTTGCCCCTGCAAGTTCATATACCTTTGGCTGGTGGCGCTTCCACCTTTTTGGGAACAGGTACTTGTGGTTTTTCCTCTGGTACAGGCTTCTTGGGCACTTCCGGAACTTAGAAGACAGTAAACAAGGTCAATATCACATTTTTCCAATCACAGAGGATTCTAGCGATTTAGGGACAATTGAATTATCACAGATGCGTCAACCACTTCACTTTAAGACAGAAACTAATACTAACCACAAAACAAGACATGTTAGACATGCAGGAGAGTTACGGTAAAAACCACCAAGTGAACACAGACCTTTGACAAAGACAGAACAAAAGGCTTGGTAATCCGGGTTGGTCATTTTAACAGTGTGAATTTATTTTTCACCAAGAATTCCCCACTAAAGAAGGCTCAAAGGTTAAACAGAAGCATGCTTCCATGGCCACATTCAGAGATGACTATATGGCACTGGCTTCTGTGACCAGCTGGGTGCTTCTTGTTCTGGTGTTAATGGTATTAACATTGCCATGGGGCAGGGATGACTACGGCTCCCTAAGTTACACCACACAGGTCAATGGCTGCAGTATGAGTTGTACCTTTGGTGGATGGAGCCTTCTCCTTTTTAGGAATAGGCACAGGAACTTTTTCCTCTGGCTTCTTGGGAATCTCAGGCACTTTAAAGACATTGTTTATAGTTAAGTTCTGACTATAAGGAGCAACATCCACATAAAGCACATGGAATGTTTTAGCAGCACACACAGAGATTGTGGTAGCAAGAGGAGAGGGAGCCATCTGAAGACAGATGAAGTCTTCTATGTGCACATTGTGTGAGTGGTTTATACCTTTTGCTGGTGGCACTTCCTTCTTCTTGGGAACAGGAACAGGTTTTTTCTCTTCTGGAACAGGTTTCTTGGGTACCTCAGGCACTTTAAAGATAGCAATAAGATTTGAAAACATCGTAGAAGATATAAAATGTGAAAAGCACACACAGGCATCAAATCAGCATTGGAAAAGGTCTTAGGCATCAGTGCCAAGAACCCCCAGGATTGGACTAAGCCAGACACCCAAACTCCGATTTGCTGTTTCCCTTCTATTTACAGGAACCATCATCTACCTTTGGCCGGTGCCGCTGGGACCACTTCTTCCTCAGCTATGAGCTCCTCCTCTTCATGAAGGTACTCTTCCTCTTCACGGATGTATTCCTCTTCATGGACGTACTCCTCTTCGTGGATGTATTCTTCTTCATGAACATATTCCTCTTCATGGACGTACTCCTCCTCTTCCTCTACAATATATTCTTCTTCGTGGGTTTCCACCTCCTCTTGGAAGGCAACAACCTCTTCTCGTTCTGGTTTTTTAGGCACTCCTGGCACTTTAAAGATATTATCTTTGAGTTGGATATTTTCCAATTGCTCAATAAAATTAAGATATTTTCAGAGTCCAGACCCACTTATAGCAAAAGAAAGGATAGGTTTTTATCTTTCCCACAGAAGAACTTCATACACAGAACTGAACATGAATTCAACAGCAAAGAAGTTGAACAACACATTAGAACAAGCGATATGAGGTACCTCTAATAGCTGCCGCCACTTCCTTTTTAGGGACAGGTACTTTTGCCTCTGGGACAACTTTCTTGGGCTTCATGGGCACTTGAAATATTAAGTATAAGGGAATTTTAGAGTCAGAAACAGGATGTTTAACGATTTCTAGCTTTCCTATACTTTAAATAGACAGAACAATCTTATAGCTCTCTAATAGAATATTTAACTTTCTCTATGAGAAACTTTCTGTTTTTTTTATGGGAAGGATTCTGAATCTCATAGCAAAGTAAACCCATAGAATTACTCAAGCAAGTTTGCAGTAGCAGAGCTAAATTGGAACTGATGTTTTTCTCATATGCTTCTGCTTACAGGAGACACCCTAAAAAGGCCAAATTTACTGCTGGATTAACATGCTTCCTAAGAGTGCAAGGAAGTTGCTTAACATAAAGAAAAAAAACATGGATACTGAATTAGCTTTTTAAAAAGTTCTTCAAAATAATTTTAGAATAAATAGTTACCAATTTTCAGTGAAAAATAGCATATCATTATATCAGTTTAACTGTATTAGGAATATGCTAAATGGTCACTGCATTCAAATAAAAGTATTCTATTTGACAGTATCATAGCCATGGGGCAATGAGCAGCCACTATATACAAGGCTGTAGGAATATTTTGAAATAATCTTTGCGGTGACACTGGAGTCAGGTAACACGAGACAGACAAAAGGCCACATCCTGGGAAGAGGTGGTTATACCTTTGGCAGCTGGTTCAGCCACCTGCTGCTTTTCACGTTTGGTAATTGAAATTTGTATTTTTTCTTCAACAACTTTCTTTGGTTCTTCGGGAGCTTTAAAGATAATGATTATGGAAGAATATTATAACGAATCTCATGAATATCATAGAATAAACAACAAAGCACAAAGACCTGGCGCATAAGAAATGGAACCAGACAATATACTTAGTAAAAGCAAAGAAGGACAGACAGTGTGGTGAGTCTAGGTCGACATGGTTACAGACGGAGGTGACAATATTGCTTGGGACAGTTATGGCTCCATCATGTACCTTTGGGTGGCAGAGGTTTGAGTTTCTTTTGAATAGGCATTGGTGCTTTTTCTTCAGGAACAGCTTTCTTCAGGACTTTAAAAGATCAATGTAAGAGTTTTACAAACGCAAACTAGATTTTTGAGCATGAGAACAAAATGTTAAGAAATATGGTGCACACCACGTAACAGTCCCCCCCCCCCCCCCCCAATTTATTTACATCCACTTCAACTCATATCCACAGTGGACAGACAGAGAAAACAAAAGATTTTGTAACCGATAATGTTCTCACTCTACCTTTTGGAGGTGGGGCCTTGGGTTTGGCAGGCACTGGTTCTTGGGCAGGTTTCGCTGGAATAGGCTTCTTGGGTTCTTTAAAAGCATATACAAAGTAGTTAGTGTTAGACTGTAGGGCACATTTCAAAACCAATCCTTAAATGGAATCAATGAATTGAAAGAGTTGCTTTTTTCTGTTCACAGTGCAAACACCGCCTCTAGAATAAGCATTAGAGGTCCAAGCAGACTAGGCTGTAGGTGCCCTAAGGAAGCTAACATTCTCTTTCCTTAACTGGTGTTTAATGCCATCAATGCGAGTATGCAGAGTTACCTCAAAGAAACAAAGAAAAACCTGAAATGAAAGTATACGGATTCATTTCAAATTTCTAATCAGAATTTATTTGTGTGTATATTATTTATTTTACAGTAAAGAAAGTGTCTAGAGTCAGAGCTATATGTGCACACACATTGTCTTCATCAGGTTAAAAAGGATGCTTTGTCTTTACTGATGGTTAGTGTCAGATTTTGAAGCTGAGAGCCCTGAGGGTGTGAAGCCTAACAGTAACCTTAAGATTTATAGAGCTACGCTCCCTTCCTGAAGTGATTTAAAATGCTGAATTTACTAGGTGACACAAAGTTCTTTTACCTCGACTGTCATCCCATCCTAATGGGATCTATGCATACTTAACATGGCCTGTAGTTCTGCCATACCTGGGACATATTCTTCCTGCTCTTTGTACTCTTCATAATGTTCAAGCTCACGCTCTGCGTATTCTTCATACTGGTCATATTCTTCTGTGGGTTGATACTCCTCATATTCCTTATACTCCTCATAGTCTTCATAATCGTCATACTCTTCTCGGTGTTCTAAGACAGTTTCTTCTTCTCTGGTGTAAGACCATTTCTTCTCTTCTGTTACAGTTACTTCTGGAATAATATCGATACCAGGCAGTATTTTATTTGAGGCCCATTTAGTGATAATGTATTTTGAGTCCATTTCTTTATGACTGTCTCCCACACTGGCTATGGGTGACCTTGATTATCTTTTGATGGTAAAAGTATCATAACATGTACACTGACTAATCGTGATGTCAAATGTTCAAGTCTTTAACTCGAGTCACCAGTAAGCGAGGACAGGAGAGGGGATAAATTGGCAGCTAGCAGACAAAGAGACACACGGCTTCATGCTTTGCAAGACTGAGTCAAAGCGCAATGTACCTTTGGTGGGTCGGGGTTCTCGCTTTGGAACTTCGACGGACACCTTTTCTTCTTTAACAGCTCCTTTTCTGACTTCAGTCACTTTAAAAGAGCAATTATTAAAAGTAAATCCCAAGAGTCTGGAAATAATTGTGTTGTTAAGAGAACTTTTGTGTGAAAAATCCAAGAACAAAACCTAACATGGCGTGCCTATAAACTTTCACTGAAATTGCAAGGAAAAAAAAAAAAACCACTGGGCCTGAAAATCACCATTGTTCCATGCACCTGTGACCACTTTCCCCGGGCCACTCAACGCTTCAGGATGCTGAACAATGAGGTGGCTTTGTAAGAGGAGAGGCTATGACAGTGACTACAGGACTGGGGACAACCTTAAACTTGAACTCCACAAACACTGTCCTCACCTTCATTCTATTCCCTGCCCCCAAGATTCCTCTGGGACAAAGCAGAATATTGAATCAAAGAAATACAAAATTTCACCAACGATTACCACATTAAACAGACATCTAGACAGATGAGTTTAATGTATGGAACAAACAGACACATGATGACAAATACATTTTAATGTAAACTGTGCATGTTTGGGGGCAAGGTAGAGAAAGGGTACTTTCTAGAATCCGAATGTTTAGTTTTGCAGTGATATGGAACAGCTTACTTATTTCTCTTTCGATACCCATTTAAATCAGTTTCCCTAATGATGCTGGTTCTACGCCACTCATTTCAATACCTACAAGTTTATTTCTATCCCTTTGAAGAGTCATATACCTTTAGCTGGTGGCTCCGCCTCTCTTCGGGGTTTGAGTTTGGGGAACTTTTCTTCAGGGACAACCTTCTTAGGTTCCTCTGGCACTTTAAAGACAGATGTCACTTTAAGGAATTGCTTACTTCATTCAGACCACAGAAAGGACGAACCACATAGTCGTGACCCAGACAGAAAAGACTCGACACTTCTGAACTTCAGACATTCCACAACATTTTAAAGGAAGACAGTGACCACCCTTCCCTCTGTGTCCCATAATCAGTGTGCTTTTCAAGAGAGTTAAGACAAGGCAGCATTGAGATGTGGGAGGCAAGAATTCTACCACTGAACCACCGATGTATCTTTCACGCTGACATATGGAAAGGCTGATGTACCTCTTGCTCTTGGAGGCTCCTCTTTTTTAGTTACAGCCACAAGAACTTTTTCTTCCTGGGTAATTTTCATGTGCCTCTCTGTCACTTGGAAGATAATTTTAGGATTAGCATGCTGTACCACTAGAGTAGAATACATACATACACAATACATACATACATACATACATATATTTATACATATATATCTACTCACCAGAAAGTACTGTGATTTTAGAATAGAAGAATTTATAAGGCACATACAACTAAACATCACCACAAGTAAGTAATACTCCACAAAGCCATAACACACCACCATCACAGACAGACACTAACAATCTACATAGAAAAATTATGACCCAATGGATGGTAGCCAGAGGAAGAAAAAAAAGATAACACTCTATGTGTTTATTTTTTCTTTTTGGGGACGTCATTTACCTTTGGTCGGTGGAGGTTCTTCTATCTCAACCACTTCTGCAGGAACTTTCCTTCCTGGAACTGGCTTTTTTGGTTCTTCAGGAGCTTTGAAAACATCAGGCAATGGAGTAAACCGTGGTGCAGAGTGCCAAACATATGCACACTTAATTTCTTCCCGATGTGATCAAGATTTGAATAATGCATCGATTCAACATGAAGATAGGGAGTGAGGTATTACTTGTGGACAAAATGAGCCCCAATATACCTTTGGCTGGCGGCACCTTTTCTTTTTTAGGAGCTGGAGCGGGAACTTTCTTCTCAGGTACAACTTTCTTTGGTGGTTCAGGAACTTTTGAAAGATTGAGAATATCAGTTTGAATTCTATTAGGCAGTATCATTATGGGGTCGTGCATAACTCCATAAAGATCACACGTACACCAACATTAATGACGATACTAATAAAGTGTTTGTAGACAAACTCTGACAAAACCTTAGTGATGTCTAGAGGCATTATTATATATGTAAAGACAGACAGTGTTGTACATCTGTGAGAGAAACTGTACCTTTAGTGGGTGGAGGCTCCTCAATTTTGGCAGGAACTTTTGGTTTTGGTATAATTTTCTTTTCATGCTTCTCAGGCACTTGAAAAGATTATAAAATACACTTGTAGAAAATGTACAGTTTTTTCAATAAATACGTAAGGGACCTTTTTATTAGTCATGCTATTTATTAATATTTCTAATATTGGTGGTAAATTAGACCTAAGAGAGCATAAAGGATGGAATAAACCAATATGGAGATAAAATTAAGAGTTGGTATACCTTTGGCTGGTTCAAGTTCCACTTTCTTAGAGATAAAGTGCAGCTTTTCTTCCACAACGTACTCTTCAGGCTCTTCCATCACTTTAAGGACATTAATTTCAAAGAAGAAAAATTGTAGATTTTTTTTCATGTTTAATTTTAGTTGTAATTTTTCACTTCAAAAGAGTAATCCACATTGCCAGACTTTAGCATTTGCTGAATCCCTGATTGTTTCCAATTAAAATACCCAAAGAATAGTTGAATCAGAGCATATGCCTACATAAAGAGCATTGGAATCCTTAATTTAGTGCATATCAGACAGACATATATAGGCTGAAATTCACATAAATAACAGGACATGAGCATGAAAAAAAATTCCAGTGACTAAATCAACAGGAGCGCAAGGATTTGAAGCTAGGTTTTATAAATAAACAAACAAACAAACAAACAAATAAATAAATAAATCTAACATTCTAGGTTTGAAGACAGAAAGGCAGAAACACAGACAAGTGTAAAAACAAGATAGTTCATGCCCCCACTCCCCAGTTTTGTGGGGGTAGCTATGGTAGAAGAGACAAGAGACTTCATGTGATGTTTGACCCTGTGTGTGTAAAGATTATTATAGAATATAAAAGGCTAATTAAAAATACACGAGTTGCCTACAATGCAAAGAAGCCTAAGGGTCCACCCAGCTTTTCAGCTTAATACAGGCACAAGAATCATTGAGTGTCTTGCTCTCTATTACTCTGAGTCTGGAGCACTGAAGGAAGTTTATATGGCATATTGTATCAAGAACTGAAATTGTCTCAGGCTGATGAGATGAGAAAGTTCCATGTGTATGCTTTGTTGGACTTCCCAAACATTTCTAGGAAGGATGGAATCTTCAAACCCGCCAGAGTCCTGACCATGCCTACTATTGTGGCCTATTCCAGGAAACACAACCCAATGGGTAGGATTGTTTGGGAGTCATGCCCACCCTACTGCATTCTAAGCCATCCTACTAAATTTGGAAACACTGGATTTTATGTGGAGTTTTCTTCCAAGTGGAGAAAGGTGGTACGAAGAATCAAGCCAGAGATGTGCTTGAGAACAACTAAGGAGCTGATAATCTACTTAACATTAGGGAGGGAGTCAAGTTAGTCACGAATGCACCCATTTTCCTTTAAAATAGAACTACCCTTGTCCCTACTTAAGAACGTTCCTTTGGATATACACTGTGAGCTAGAGTGTGGGATTTTAGTGGGAAATCTAGTAGTGCTTTATTTCACCAAATGGGAATTATAACAAAATAAAGTTTATAGTTTCAATAATTAAAAGCATCAGGGAGTTGTTGAGACATCTTGACAAGTTTGCCTGATGATAGATATTACATGATTGTTTTTTCTATATGTGGATTTGAGGAAAAGCTCCTTCTATTCATTGTTTTGGACAAACATGCCTTTGATTTCTGGAAGTCAAATTTCATATATTTTCTTGTTTCTTTTTAAAGAGTTAATAAGAGTGAATTAGGAACCGGACAGTCCATTAAATGGATCATCATTTGTATTTTTAAATGAGTAGACTAAAACAAAATAGAAAACATCAAAATAAGTCACTCTTTATAAGGTTAATATATAACAGGACTTTTATATGAGGTATGCATGTGTATGTATATATAGATGCACACAGGATGACTTGTGTGTTATGGAACACACACTTTGAGAACACCATTCATATATCAGATAGCCAAGGTGACATCCTTCTATCAGTCGGCCACACTGAAGCCACGTCCTGCCTCACAAAAGGGGAAAGCCACATGAGGATACCTGCCCCCTTTAGTTATCTATAACTACAAAGCCATTTCCTCTGAATAACCAAAGAAGAGATGGGAAAGAACTTCATAGGTGTTTACTCTTGTGGGATGGATGCTCTTGAATCTTGTATTTTGGTTTAAAAGGAACATATACTAAGCCCCTAGATGAAACCTGTGTCGCTCCTTTTGGATAACATTAGCCCTCTAGCAATCATCCCTCACGCATTTCTGTCATTTACCTTCGTATTCTGTGATCTCTGCTTCCTCCTCCTCTCTCTCCTCTTCCCTATACACCGAAACAGACACTCGTTCCTCTTCTTCAGAGTAGGACCATTCCTCCTCTGCAGATAGGTTAAAAAGATAAGATTTGATTTAAACTCAGTGTGCTGGAATACATCCAGTGGCCACGTGTTCACTACAGATGGAGGAAGATCCTCCTATCTGCTTAGGAGATGGGACTTTCTAACTACAAGAGGCAGTGAGACGTGAGACAAGAGGAGACTGAAGCCCAAGACCAAGAAAGATACTTCAATTATTCCCCAGGGTGTCCAAATCCAAAGCGATCTCTTTTCCAACACCTTATTCACTTTCTAAGAATGACTCAAGATCAAGGTAAATGCAAAAGATAGTTTCAGAAGACCACAGCGGGCAGATGCATTCCAACACCAACACAAGATAAAAACAGATTTGGATGAAAACATTTCCATCCTAAAGAGAGACTCCATAGGAGCACACAGACACAGCCTTCTCCCATCTGGTTGTATACCTTCATGCCGCATGACTTCCACTCTCTGAGGAACTGCCACCGACAGTTTTTCTTCAGCAGCGAATCTTTTCTCTTCCACAACGGTTTTCTTAGAAACTTCAGCTTTAAGAAAGCATCAGTGTTGAAGCTTAAAACTCAAGAGTTACCCCAATTCCCTTTCTCCCTAGAGTTTGGGAACGTCTTGTAGTCTGCCACTTTCATTAGAAAAGTGGAAAAAGAAATTACACATCCCAAGAACATGCACATGGAAGTCTCTCAGAAGCGAGACAAGGAGAGGCAGCAGGGAACAGACTCAACGAACTGAGCAAGAACTCTCACACTAGGAGAGGTCTCTAGAAGACTGAGAGCAATCCTACCTCGGGGAGGAGCTTTCTTAGGGATAGGAACTGGGACAGTCTCCTCAGGGACAGGTTTCTTAGGTGGAGCCGGCACTTTAGAAACATTATGCACAGTTAGAGCTCTGGCACTCTCCCACTGGAGCCCAGCACAGAGCACACCCACCCACGCTGTACCCCCACACCACAAAGCTCACAAGCCATCCTTGCCTTGAAGCATCCCCCTGTAAAAGACAGCTTTTGTAAGAAGGCCTGATGATACCTTTTGGTGGGGGAGCTTCTTCTTTTCGAGGAACAGGTCTTTTTTCTTCAGGAATTTTCTTCTTTGGTATTTCTGGCACTTGAAGAATATTTTATTTTTTTTATAAAAATCTTATAAAGGCGAATGAACACAGAACAAGCAGGCCCATAAATGAAGACATGCAATTAAAGAAGCTTGGGAGAAAGATATGGTTATTTTATAGAGATGGGGTACCTGCTGGTGGTGGGGATTCTTCTCTTTGAGTAATGATGGTTATTTTTTCTTCGGTGACAACTTTCTTCTGCACTTCAGGAACTTGAAAAGACATTCGTAGAATTGGGCTTATGTGTTTCAAAGTAGCTAATATGTAATTATTTTGAAAGAGACTAGACAGGTAGACAGACACTTTTGTGGCATCGTCACTGACCATAAAACGTCCACTTTGAATCCAACAAACTCAGTTAACAGATAACATAAACTGTTTTGCACTCAAGACATAAAAATGGGGCTTGCTCACTAGGCAGTCCACCCTACCTTTAGCTGGAGGGGCTTCCTTCTTTGTCACAGGAACAGGAATCTTTTCTTCAGGAGCAGGTTTCTTTGGAGCCTCTGGGACTTAAAATTTTAAAATAGCAGGTCAGCGCTGGCATGTTTCATTTCCATAAATGGATACCAGCACATCCCCAATGCAACACACAACACATTAATGATATAGACTGTATTGGTACAATGCAGAAAGATCCCATTTCAAAGTCACGATTAGTAACTGCTACATACAATGTTTTAGAAGCATTTAAATGACAAATATGTATGATGTAACAGAAATGTGTATAGAATTCATTCTTTTATGTTAGTATGGTGTGTGTGTGTGTGTGTGTGTGTGTGTGTGTGTGTGTGTGTGTTCATGTGTGTATAGATATGTATGTGTGTGTTTTGGGAGGGTAGGAATAACCTTGGGTGTTATTTCTTGGGTTCTGTGCACTCATTTTTTTTCTTTAAGACAGGGTCCCTCACTTGCTAAGATCTTGCCAAGTAGGCTAGAGACTCACTGACTAGTGAGCCCCAGGGAATGCCAACTGTCTCTACTCCCCCAACTCCCTAATTCTGTGATTATACGAATGTCCCACCATGGATTTTTTTTTAATTAAATATAGGTACATGAGTTCTGAGTGTTGAAAACAGTCAAGGCCAGCATTTTACCAACTTAGTTTTCTCTTTACCCCCATCGGTGTGATCTGATGAAAACAAATCAGTCAGTGATTATACTAATAATGTAGAGTGTGGGTAGACCATATAGAAAAAAAGTCTCTTTATACTTTGTTTTGAAAAGGGGATAAATCATGACACTTTGCGACCTTTTGAACGACAACTGCAGTGCAGTAGAACACTCTTATCCATGCAGCTTTCCACTGCTGACCGCATTCTGAGTTTCTGTTTCTGGTTGCCTAAAGTATAATCAAGACACAGGACACCCTCTGGAACAGGTCTTTCAGTAGGACAGAGTGCCAATGGCTCTGGGGACCTCTATGTCACAAAATGTTGTGTATGTATGCACAGGCGTTTTTCTGTAAGAACTTCTGTCATTTAGAATGTATTCCCAAATGTTTACAGTATGTTTGATTAATTTTAAGACATACAAGGAAAATAAGTGTCTAAACTCTGCCCTGCTGCAGACTCGCCATCACGGGCTTTAAGGCAGAACAGCCGTCCAACACTGGGTTCAACTGTATCTGGGTGACACTCACTTCTACCAAGGCCCCTCCAGTCCGCGTTGCCTCCCCGCAGTCACCTCATAACCAACACACAACAATATCTTAATGAAGAAGTCACATGCAAGAGTGAAAGAGAGATGCTTTGTTCTGTAAACATGTCCGTAGAAGATATTTCACAAATCCTCCTTCAGGATGATATTAAAAATTTAAGGTAGCAGTTTGACATAGCTACTTCTTTTAATAACACTTTTTGGGCACCGCCTTAGGAATGTTTAGAATCATAAATAATACATAGCAAGAGTCTATCTCCAAAGGTGACACATGTTTGAAACATGAGGAACGTGCCAAAGAGACAAGAGTCAAGGACAATGTGGTACAGATGAAGCCTATGCAGAGCAGAGCTGGCCCCTGGGGCGATGGCTGTCTCCACGGGCAGTTCTGCATACCTTTTGGAGGAGCAGCTGGCTCTTTCTTCTTGGGAATAGGAACTGGCTTTTTCTCCTCTGGCACAGGTTTCTTGGGAGCCTCGGGAACTTTAAAGACAACATTGTTGAAACGGTGTCGAATGCTACAGTCTCCTTCTGAGACATTAAAGATTATAGTAGAGCATAAAGCCTCATTAAGAGCTTAAGAATTAGAAAGTAATTCAGTACGCTCTACTTGTGGCAGGATGAGAGGTTTAGTACACCGATACCAGGTAGACATCACACATGTGACGGGAGGCAGACAAATACCCACTTAGGATGGTCTGGCATCTGGAACTGTTATTAACATGTGTTACCACAAACTAATCAAAACGGTAGATAGAGAATTAAGTATATGAGAGACTGTTTACTGACAACATTTGGTTAATGCACAGGTTCCCCACACAAAAGATCCAAGAAGACAGAAGCCAAGAAATGTTATTCTACCTTTGGGTGCTGGGGGTTCCACCTTCTTAGGAATGGGAACAGGAACAACTTCTTCTGGAACTGGCTTTTTAGGTGGTTCAGGGACTTTAAGAGAAATGTACTATGTTCAAGAAACTGCTCATCCTGACAAGATGTACGTTCTTATATGATAGGAGTCAAGAGTAGATATTCCCCCTTTATGCCAGTTGGATGCAAGAGACTATGGATTAGAAACTGGGATATGTGGAGACAGCTGAATGGCTTGGTAGAAAAAGGACAACTTATTTGTCACTTTTAATGGCAGGAGTTTCTACTTTCTCAGAAATAGATGGAAGAACTCTTGCTTCTTTTAAAGTCACTTGCATGAGAACAATTGCATTAGGTGATATTAAATATTTTTTATATATTAAATTTGGCTTGGGAAAGAGGATGGAACCTTGGTGTAAAGTCTAGAGTGTTTCCCTTCCTTCCTTCCTTCCTTCCCTTCCTTCCTTCCTTCCTTCCTTTCCTTCCTTCCTTCCTTTCTTCCCCCCTCCTTCCTTCCTTCCCTTCCTTCCTTCCTTCCCTTCCTTCCTACCTTCCTTTCTTCCTTCCTCTTCCTTCCTTCCTTTTCCCTCCCTCCATTCCTTCCTCTTTCCTTCCCTTCCTTCCTCCTTT
>CABHPQ010093492.1:6910-36532 GCA_902168405.1 Peromyscus aztecus | reverse complement strand
CTTGGAACCTAATGCTTTGTGGTTTCAGATGTGCCTCCTGTGGATGTATGTCTGTTTGTCTGAGTACTAATCATGTTCCCCCATGATCTGAGCACATATATCTCCCATTTATTATAGAAAATCATTAACTATTTTCTTCCCAGTCACTGCCTTTATCCAATCTCAGTTGTTACTGTTCCAAGGGCTATGTCTAATGGCCTAAAGAAAATGCTGTACTTTCCTGTCCTCTTGCCTGTGTCCTTGTTTGTACTGGTTATCTATTTCTGTGTAACAAATAACTCTGAGCTTAGAGGCTCAGACCATATATTTACTCAGTTCCTCTCTCTCTCTCTCTCTCTCTCTCTCTCTCTCTCTCACACACACACACACACACACACACACACACACTCACATATACACACACCACATACACATTCTCTCTCACACACCACATGCTCTCTCACATTCACACAAACACATACACATACACACTGACACACATTCTCATACACACACATATACCTACATGTCCATTTCTTACTCGTCTTACTTTTATCTATGATTATAGACTCTATGCTCATTACACTTTTTAAAACACATGAAAAATAATGACAGGAATAATTTTGAGTTTTCAGGAGTATTTCCTAAGACATTGTATAGTTTCAACCTTCAGCACTAAGCAGGTCCCAGATGCTTCACATTCCAGACATGCAGATGGTGGGTAAGCTCTTAGCTGTGTGGAAGAGGTTGCTTGATTTTTGTTCATGGATGGTGCACAAGAATGAGATTTTTGAAGTCACTTATATAAAAGTGTTTCCTGTTACTATTCCTTGTGATTTGTATTTCTATTTCTTCAAACTTTTTAAAATTCTTCTCTTCTACATTATACCCTGACCACAATTTCACTCCTCCTGCTCCTCCCAGTCTCCCCCACCCCACCAGATCCACTCCTCTGGTTCCCTTCAGAAAAGAACAGGCCTTCCAGTGGTATCAACCTAACATTGCATAACAAGTTACAACCAGACGAGACACAAACCCTCATATCAATGCTGGATGAGGCAACCCAGTAGGAGAAAAAGGGTCCCAAGAGCAGGCAAGAGTCAGAGACAGCTCCCACACCCGGTGTTAGGAGTTCCACAAGAACACCAGGCTACATACACCACCACAACATATATGCAGTGGACCTAGGTCAGACTCATACAGGGTCTGTAGATGTTGCTTTAGTCTCCATGAGGCCCTGTGAGCCCTGGTTAGTTGATTCTGTGGGCTATGTACTCATGGTGTCCTTGACCCCTCTGGCTCCTACAATCCTTTCTCCCCCATTTCTGTGAGATTCTCCAAGCTCCACCTAATGTTTGGCTGTGGGTCTCTGCATCTGCTTCCATCAGTTACTGGATGAAGGCTCTTTGATGGCAATTAGGGTAGTCACCAATCTGATTATAAGAGATGGCCAATTCAGGTACCCTCTCCACTATTGCTAGGAGTCTTATCTGGGGTCATCCTTGTGGATTCCTGAGAGTTTGCCTGGCACCAGGTTTCTCCTTAACTCCAGAATGTACCCCCCACCAAATGTCTCTTTCATTACTCTTCCCCTCAGTTCCACCCCCAACCCACCCAACCTGATCCTTCATGTTTTCATCCCTCCCGCTCCCCCAGCCCCAGGTTACCCAGGAGATCTCTTCTATTTCCCTTTCCCAAGGAAATTCATGCATCCCTAGAATTACAGACCAATTACCCTCATGAACATTGATTCAAAAATAAGCAATAAAATACTTGCAAACCAAATCCAAGAACACATCAAAAAGATCATCCACCATGATCAAGTGACTTCATCCCAGAGATGCAGGGATGGTTCAACATATGAAAATCTGTCAATGTAATCCATCATATAAACAAACTGAAGGAAAAAAGCCACATGATAATCTCACTAAATGCTGAAAAAGCCTTTGACAAAATCCAACACCCCCTCATGATAAAGGTCTTGGAGAGATCAGAGATACAGAGAACATACCTAAACATAATAAAAGCAGTATACAGCAAGATGACAGTCAACATCAAATTAAATGGAGAGAAACTCAAGGCAATTCCACTAAAATCAGGAACAAGACAAGGCTGTCCACTCTCCCCATACTTATTCAACATAGTACTCAAAGTTCTAGCTAGAGCAATAAGACAACAAAAGGAGACCAAGGGGATACAAATTGGGAAGGAAGAAATAAAACTTTTTCTATTTGCAGATGATATGATAATATACATAAGTGACCCCAAAAATTCTACTAGGGAACTCCTACAGCTGATAAACACCTTCAGGGATGTGGCAGAATACAAGATTCACTCAAAAAAAAATCAATAGCCCTCCTATAAAAAAATTATAAACAGTCTGAGAAAGAAATCAGGGAAACAAACACCCTTCATGATAACCACAAACAATATAGAATATCTTGAGGTAACTCTAATCAAACAAGTGAAAGACCTGTATGACAAGAACTTTAAGTCTTTGAAGAAAGAAACTGGACAAGATATCAGAAGATGGAAAGATCTCCCATGCTCATGGATCAGTAGGTTTAACATAGAAAAAATGGCAATCTTACCAAAAGCAATCTACAGATTGAATGCAACTCCCATCAAAATTCCAACCAATCCTTCATAGACCTCGAAAAAATAATACTCAACTTCATATGGAAAAAAAACCCCAGGATAGCTAAAACAATCCTGTACAATAAAAGAACTTCCAGAGGTATCACCATCCCTGACTTCAATCTCTACTATAGAACTATAGTAATAGAAACAGCTTGGTGTTGGCAGAAAAAGTGACACATGGATCAATGGAATCAAATAGAGGACCCTGACATAGAGCCATACCTGTGAACACTCGATTTCTGATAAAGAAACCAAAATTATCCAGTGGGAAAAAGAAAGCACCTTCAACAAATGATGCTGGTCAGACTCGATGTCTGCATGTAGAAGAATGCAAATAGATCCACATCTATCACCCTGCACAAAACTCAAGTACAAGTGGATCTAAGACCTCAACATAAATGCAGCTGCACTGAACCTGGTGGAAGTGAACGTGGGGGATAGCCTTGAACACAGTGGCATAGGAGGCAACTTCGTGAAGAGGACACCAGTAGCACAGACACTAAGGTTGACAATTAACAAACGGAGCCTCATGAAACTGAAAAGCTTCTGTAAGGCAAAGGACACTCAATAACACAAAATGGCAGCCTACAGAGAGGGAAAAGTTTCCTACTTTAAGATAACAAGAAGTCAGGTGTCACCATCAGGTATGGACTCTCCAGAATTGTCCCACGAACTAGGACTAAATGACCCCCTCTCCGCTATGACAGAAGACTCCTCCCGGAAGCAGATGGTATCCTTCCTCAGGGAGCTCACTTACCACAGCTGTGCTGCAGTGTATCTAATAGACCTCCCACATTCGTCTTTGCCTGACTGTTTGGGAAGTTAACTTACAATCTCTTCATCACTGGTCTGTCACTGTCATCCATGCACAAGAATTTCATCCAGTTTCCTGGAAGAAAGCTTGAAGGGGTTCATCTGGTTTTGGTATGTTGCTGACTTACTGGACTCTAGGGAAGATTTTAACCTTTTTAAAATTATTGACAATGTCTTTAAAAGTGCTTAATTTTCGGTCTTCTGATCTTTCCTTATACTTTTGTGTGTGTTCTATTCTGATTCAAAGTGGGATCTGCTTGGCTAGGGTTTACAGATGAGCTGCTGGCATAGCCTGCCACAGCCATCTGAACTATCGTGCATGCACCTGCAAGAAATATCTCCTCCAGTGCAGGGAGGCCTGGCACAGCCGTGTGATACATCTGGATCATTCACCTGGTGCTGCGGTGGAACACTCTGTTCTTACTTCTCAGTTCTTTTCCATATACGTCCTCAGCCATCCCTAGTTGTTTATAACCAGGGGCAATCTGCAACAAATTGTACTCTCTTGTGAGTTTCATGCCTAGGACCATTTCTGTCTTTCTATTTAATAGCTTTGCTTAAAAAAGTAATTTTCTTAGGATGCAAATGCCATTGTCCATTTCTCTTTTGCAGATCTTCTCACACAAGGGACAGTGGGTAAGTGAGAAAATAAGGAGACAATAGCCACCATCTCTAGAAAGTGAAGGGTTGTGGTGGTATTGTGTTCCCCAAAATATTGTGCATCCTAATAAACTTATCTGGGGTCAGAGACAGAACAGCCACTAGATACAAAGGCTAGAAAATGGTGGCATTCACACCTTTAATCCTAGCATTCCAGAGGTAGAAATCCCTCTGGATCTCTGTGAGTTCAAGGCCACATTGGAAACGGCCAGGCATGGTGACACACGCCTTTAATCCCAAGAAGTGAGCCTTTAATCCCAGGGAGTGGTGGTAGAAGGCAGAAAGATATATAAGGCGTGAGGACCAGAAACTAGAAGTATTTGGCTGGTTAAGCTTTCAGGCTTCTAGCAGCACAGTTCAGCTGAGAGTCATTCTGATATGAGGACACAGAGGTTTCCAGTCTGAGGAAACAAGACCACCTGAGGAATTGGCCAGGTGAGGAAGCTGTGGCTTGTTCTGTCTCTCTGATCTTCCAACATTTCACCCCAATAATTGGCCTCAGGTTTGATTTTATTAATAAGACTCTTTTAGATTCATGCTACAAAGGGTGGTTGCCAAATTCTGAAAAATGTAATATTTGCGTCCAACACTCGCAGTATGTGCAAGTCCAACATTTTTCTCTCCACTTCAATTCTTACTGTGTCAATCTAGTTTAGGGGCAGATTGCATATGGGTTCTTGGTAATGCTTCTTCATCTTGCTATGAAATTAACATGCTTTTGACTCTGCATTCATCTCTTAACTATTGGAAATTATTGCCTTCTATATGACTCTTCCAATAATTTATTTGCAAGTTAGGACATGGCCTGTCATGATTTGATCCCAAATATCAGAGGCTTCTAAATTGGTGAATAATTCATAGGCTAATGACTTATCATAGTCATTTTATTGTTTACACAAAAATAATTATCAAGCCCAAATGAAGCACATTTACTGGACGGAAAACCCCAATGTCAGTAGACTCAAGTTTTTACCCCTGTTTATTAATTATGTGACCTCTGGCAAGCCACTTAGACCTTTTAAAATGTTCACATTGTAATAATCTTGATTGTCCCAAGGACCTCACTCACAGCATGGTCAGGAACAAGTAGGTAAATACTTACCAAACCTCCCCGCAGTCATTAGCACAGCAGACCACCCTATTGCTCTCACACCCATGACTTTGGCTGCTTCGCCACCTTCCAGAAACCAGGAAGTACCTAAACAATAGGTTACAGAGGCGATTCATTAATAATTAGTTACTATTTTTGGCCACTATTGAATATGGCTTCAGTTACAGAGAAGTAAGTGGTAATTATGAGTTCTCTGGCCTCCGCCATTAAAGAAAAAAGCACTTTATAACATTCTACAAGCTCTTAAGTTTATGGATTTTTTTCTGTTACCTCCTATGGCTCACTAGAGAGTTTCTCTTGAGTTTTATTTATTCTTATTCATAAAAGTGTAATTTTTTAAAAGTTCACATGTATTACATGTTAGTAGCATCAAGATCACAGAAAGAGACAAAGGCCACAGGTAAACTTTTGTTGTATTCATCTTGATTAGGAGAAACCGTAGATAGCCAAAATGGGAAAATGTCTTGTAGAAAAATAAGAATTGGAAAAATGGGTTTTTAATTGCCTTTAAGCTAATTGGAAGTAGACTTCTAAATAGAGTCACAATTTACAAGCTAATAAACACCATGGACATCTTATAGTAAAATGAAAAGGAACCAACATACAAGGAGAAACTAATTTGGAGTATGGTAATTTTAAGGATATGTAAATAAATGGCACATCAATCATGCCTTTTAGATTTAATTGGTGTGTAATATGGTCGTGTGAAGCAAGAGGATTGCCGGAGCTCTCAGCTCTCACTTCTAGTGTCCTGGGCAGCATGTGAAGTGGAGTGCCAAATGTTTTCCTTACGTTTATTTATTTGTATTTACGCACGCCCGTGTGTGTGTGTGTGTGTGTGTGTGTGTGTGTGTGTGTATGCAAGACTTTGCCATGGAAGCCCAAGCATCATTGAAGCTAGGCTGATGGACTATGATAGCATTTATTGGTTATTGTACTTTCTTGTCCCTGCATGCCTTTGGATCTTCTCCAAGGACAAAGTTAGAGGAGTTTCAAGTTTCTCCAGAAAGACTTCAACAAATGAAAAATAATTCATTTAATGTTGTCTAAATTGTAGACACATGTATACAGTTATTCAGAAACGCATCCTTTTAACTGAGGTTTTGCCACAATGTCTTTGATGTATGAAGATCAAGGCTTATCATCATCCAAGTGGAGAAGCTGGTGGAAAGAGAGAGCGGAGGCAGAAAGTGAGCTCTGGGCTCTTTCACCTCCACAAGTAAAGCGTCCACAAATGTATGAAGCAGCTCAGAATCAGTGGGCTGCACTTAGTTCAAACTGGAGAGTGATGGTCGTTAGTAGCCTTCGTTTGCTTTGGGCTTCATATTGCTAGAATTTCTTGTCCTTAGAACTATAGAATTGCATGGAAACTGGAGGGGAGTTGAGATAGCAGCTGAGAACAGTTCTGTTCTTAGATATGTTTGGTGAAGAAGCCACCAGGGAAATGATGGAACTGTGAGATTCAGCGTTATTTATTGGTTTGGAGCACTAAGAAGAATTTGCAACCTGAAACTCGTCATAAGGAATGACTCCTCATGGTGATAAAAAGCCACTTGGTGTTTGTGCCTAAAATGTGCCAGGCTTTTAGCAAGAACTTGCTACACGTTAGCTGGTGGAGGGGAAACTCTGTCAAAACCATCTCAACAAAGGACTGTACAGACAGCTGTTGAAGGTATGCACTTTGCTTGGCTTCAGAGCCCGAGCCTAGAGTCAAACATCCATGGACCAGTTCCTGGATGGCTGAAAAATGTTTATGATGCCAGAATCCACATGATAGAGTTAAATCATGATGATTTAGCTGACATTTATATTAAGGATTAAGAGTTAAGCGACTTTCATATGTATTTCATAATATTTTGAATAGTTCCTGGGAAAGTAATACACTCTACATGTGTTTGCAGTTACCATGAATATAGATTCCAGGGATATAAGGATGGATGCCAATCACAGTTGAGCCAACCCGCAAGGAAAGAAGTAAGATGGGCATAAGATACAAAATGCATATTTTGCTAATGTAGAAGTTGGTCATTATTATCCAAAGAATATTTTTGAAATTATTTTACTTGTGTCCTTTTTAAAAATTTTATTGCATTTATTTACTTGTTGGGGTATGTCTGCACATACCATGGTGTACATGTGGAGGTCAGAGAACAATTTCTGGGAGTCAGTTCTCTCTTACCACGTGACTCCTGGACATTGACACTTAGTTGGCCAGGATTGGTGGTGGGTGGCTTTACCCATTTTGCTGGCTCTGTATTTGTCTTTTATAAAATGATTTTCTTACTGTTTCTATAATACACAAACAAATATGCTTACATACATACATAAATTCAGTCAGTAAAATTTATAGTTAGGTTTGTATAATCAATTATAACACCAGATTAATTGAGTTTGTAGTTCTGTTCTATAATCTATTGCAGCATTATGTTGATAAGTATTTTTAAAGCAATATACCTTTTAGGTTAATGACTTTGCTTCCTGAATTTACACAATATACCATGACTGTAAAGGACAGAGATTTTCCAGGCATATACCTCTCAGAGCAGTAAAAGGAAAGAATATTTACTCAAACAAACCCAATAAATTAAAACTGCTAATGAAACACATTACATGTTGTAGAATATACAATAACTTAATAATAAATACAACTGGAAAAAAACGGTAAAAATCTTTTGTCCACAGTGTGTGTTCAACTTACACTGTCTACCTTTTCTCCCTTCCTTATTTATCAATATATTCTGAGACACTTTTCCTAGTCATGTCTCTATTTCTGTTTGTGGGAAATTCTTGATTCATATTCTAGTATTTTCTGAATATTTTCTTTACACATAGAGTAATTGCCAGCTACATTTTTTGAAGTAGTTTGTGCAGAAGCAGGACCCTCATAGCTGTTCCAGCTGCTCCAGCTTCACCAGCTGCTCCAGTTACTCCAGGGTGTATCTCTTCAGATCAGTCTGGGAATAGTGGGCTTAGCTTATGCTGCGTGTCAAGGAAGGCAATGTCCTTGCAAAGCAGTTAAATCACTGGAGATTTAAGCTATAAACAAACCACAGTCCTCATTTGCAAAGACACATGGGTGCTGAGTGTACTTAGTGTGGGTATCCATCATATTCTGTCTGCATCCTGGGGTCTTAAATGTCTAGTACTTTCTTTCCTACAAAGATATGTCAGTTGATACACCATATTATCAAGATTTGAGAATTTTTTCCAGTTTACAAATGAACTGTATGTTATAACCTATAATAAAAATAAAACTATCCAGAGTCTGGAGTCTGTCCTCATTTTACCAACAAATATGAAATACAGAGGAAGGAAAAAAAAAGAAGTAAAATTGTGCTTGCAGACAAAAATGAAATCATAAAAAATCAAGCAAAGTCAATAGATTCAAGACACAAAATCACAGTCAGTCTAGTAAAATCGAGTTTGGCTTCTCATAGTGAAAAAATGTGTAGATAGCATAATATAATAATTTAGCATTCCATTAACGTAGATAGGAAATGCATTTAGAGAGTTAATTTTCTAATAGCAGCTTCTCTGTGAGTAAGTTTTTGAAACTCCTTTGTTCATGTGAATGATGTGTCCCTCCAGAACTTTAATCAAGCTCCATCATTCATCTCATCAGCACACTGTAATGCGTGCCTTCAAAACATGATGTGCTGTAGATCATCTTACTGACAGAGCTCCATAAACAAAGACTAGCTGGAGATGAATCACTCGGTCTTCTGTTTTGCCTTAAACGTAAACACCAAAACAGTCCATTGAAAAGAAACACAAAAGGAAAGTCTCAGTCTAAAGAGGAAATGTCAAGCTCGCTTCATCAGAGACCATTTAACATTAGGTACCTCCTGTGAAGATGGAATTCATCCAAGATATTTTTAGGTCCCTGATGATGGTTCATAGAATAAGTTTCGTAAGTATTAAAGTTTTGAACTTTACAACACTACTTTTCTAATTACTAGTTTATTTTTAATTTTTATTGGCAAATAACTATGTTTTATGGTAAATGTATATTTTATATATCTTACATACATGTGTGTGTGTGCATCTGTGTAAGATGGTCAAAGTGTATTTATCCATCACTTCACATATTTATCCTTTATTTGAAGTGAAAATATTCAAAATCTCATATTTATGTTATTTTGAAATAGACAGTAGACCAAGTCCCACAGTCATGTGACCGTGAAATGGAAAAGCGGGACGCTCTGCCCTCCCACTACAAGACAGCATCGACAGCTCATGCATGCCTGCTCCCTGCCTCCGGGATTATAGTCTAAAACAATGCCACTGCTGAAAATTTATTCCCTTCCTACTAAAGTCAACTCTGATAACAGCATTCATTTTCTTAAAAAACATAATTATATTTCACTTGCTGAAAAGTGAGTGAAACCATGCAAGTTTCTATTGCATGGTTCGAAGACTGAAGTCTTCTCTACCCTGAAGAGTGCACCTCTTATCTCCCAGCCTTCTCTCCCCTCTCAGGCTCCACATAAACTCAGCAATTTTCTTAAAATGACCATCTGTGCCTTTAACCATTCTTCTCTCTGTGTATGTTAGCTCTGCATTACTATGACAAATACCTGAGATACATCAACTTATAAGGAAGAGAATTTTCTTTCTAGTTGGTTCCACTAACTTTGGGGCTATGGCAACGTAGTACACTGTGGGAGTATTTAACATGTGTTCATCTTATGGAAGGCAGGTTGGACAGAGAGGAAAAAGGAGAGGGAGAGTGAAGAAGTGGCTGTGGCCTCAATAATGCCTTTAAATGCATATCCCACAGATCTGAACTCCACCCATGAGGCCCCATGTCTTAAAAGCTCTCTTACATCTCTGTGGCATCACTATTTAGTGACCAAGTGTGTAACACAGAGACTTTTGGTAGACCCTTAGCCAGACCATAGCACTCTGCCTCATTCCCCATCTGGGTGTATGTTTCCAAGCTCTCTAACTTTCCCCACCCGACCTCTGTGGGTTTAAACCGAGATAATGCTGGGGGCGAATCCAACATCAGCTTCTCTCAGTACAAAATGATTCTTCTAAATCTGCACCTATCTTAGTTCTTTGGTCCTAAATTATCATTATTTTCATATTGTCTTAGCCCCCTTACAACACCACCAACTTTACAAAAGAAGGACAAGTCAAAAACTAATTCTCAACCGTTTAGAATGCAAAACTGAATTTGGAAGACTATTCACTGCTTGCAGTTGCAGAATGTATCTTCAGGAGTCAAGGGAAAAGTTGGTCTTAACTGGTTGAGTCTCCCTTTTCATGCCTTCTTGGATCTGAGCTATTAAGAAATGAGAAAGCAGAGAAAGACAGGAGTGGGGTATGTCTCCTTCTGATCCCACTTTAGAGTAAAGGTCCAGTTTTCTACCTGTGTTCCCCAAATTGCCTAATTAGCTGCTTATTGTGGTTCAGATTTTGAACTGATTATTTTGATTTAGAAAGATTAAAATTAAAAAAGTATTCAATAGTTATCAAAAATGAAACATTCTTTAAAAAAGGAATAAGGTATCAATTAGAAATGCTTCTCTATGCATGTCTGCACTATATGAATATACAACTTAAAACAGAGGTTTGAGTGTAGAAAAATTCTCACATGTATTAATAACCTATTTATTCTTGATGGTCAAAAATACAGACACATTTGAAATGATAAGAATGAGTAAACCTGGGGAGGTTGACATTTAACTCTGAGAGTGGTGTTGCAATTATAAAGCTCGACATATGATGAAAGGGATCATTATTTTTAGGGTTCATAATAGAATAGGTCCAAATTTTCCTATGCAGATACTATTTCGCCCCAATTTCCAATACCATTTGTCAACCTGCTTCATACATCAGTGACAATGAATTACAGTGAGAAAAATCACACTAAGATTGGAAGCAAGGTGAAATTAACTTGGTAGGCCATATCTTGCTTCTGAGCATTCACCTCCAGCATGACTTTTACTACATTGACATTGATGAAAGCAGAATTTGTTCTAGTGAGTTTCCCTTCCCTTTCAGTCTTTGGGGAGAAATTTTGAATTATTTTAATCCAGCAGAATAACAAAGTCCTGACTAGCAAATCTCCCCAGAGTGCTGTTAATACGTAGAAACCTAGGAAGTCTAAAGGCTCTGTCTTAGAATTGAATGGCTGTGGAATTTGAATCTTCTCCAGCATATTAAATGTCCTTGGAGACCTTTGTGACTCTTGTTTTACTAGTAACTCTTATTTGACTTATACTCTTAAGTCCATGCGTGTAACATGTAACATCTAGGTAAGGAGTTGCGGTGAATTTTACTCATGAAATAGTAGCATGATGTAAAATTTCCAAGCTTGGGCATTCCGACTTTAGTTTCTCTTTGTACTTGGGTTCATGTCACATGATTAGTATCCATCCAGCTATCACTTGTCTTCTATTCTGTTTTGCTATCTTATCTTTGCTTGCCTTGTGCAACATTGCCTCTGGTGATAGCATTTCCACTAGTGCATGCATTTTGTACCTAACCTCTTTGCTAGTCCTATGTCAACTTGACACAAACTAGAGTTATCTTGGAAGAGGGAACCTCAGTTGAGAAAATGTTTCAATAAGATCAGCAGTAAGGATGATTTCTTAATTAGTGATTAATGAGTGAGAGTCCAGCCCATATTTAGATGGTACCACCTTTTGGCAAGTGGTTCTGAGTTCTATAAAAAGGCAGAGTGAGCAAGCCAGTAAGCAGCACCCCTCCGTGGCCTCTGCATCAGCTTCTGCCTCTAGGTTCCTGCCCCGTTGGAGTTCCTGTCCTGACTTCCTGATTCCACATGATGAATGTGGAAGTGTAAGACAAATAAACCCTCCCCTCCCCCGACTTGCTTTGGTCATGGTGTTCCATCACAGCAATAGTAACCCTGACTGGGACAACCTCTCACTTCCTTTGAACAGTTTTGACTTGGTACTATTCAAATGACATGACTCCCCTCAAGGGGGACTGATTGTGCCCTAAGCACAAACCTTTCTTTTTTTTTTTTTTCCGAGACAGGGTTTCTCTGTGTAGCTTTGCGCCTTTCCTGGAACTCACTTGGTAGCCCAGGCTGGCCTCGAACTCAGAGATTCACCTGCCTCTGCCTCCCGAGTGCTGGGATTAAAGGCATGTGCCACCACCGCCCAGCTACAAACCTTTCTTATAGCCATTTTCCTTGACATATTTACAAGCATTGGAACAGTTAGTCACCTTCTCTTTCTTGAAATTCTTCCTCTATGAAGTGTCTATGTGTCTTCCATAATTACTCCCAATATATCCAATCATGCTACCTCATTTCTCTCTGATAAAACCTGGCTCCTAAATGGTGGCATTCCCCTAAGTTTCATTTTTGCTCTTTTTCCTTTCATGCCTGGTTTTCTTGCATGAGCCCCTTCTCTAAGGAACGTGAAGTTGACCTTGTTGCCAAGATACAGATCCGTATTTCCCTATTCCTCCCAAATGAAGCCCCTTGGATGCTTTTCAGATCCCCAGAAGTAATTGTCTGGGGCTGGGAAGATGAATCAGCTTGCTGTGCAAGAATGAGCATGCAAGTTCTGACCTTAGCACAAGTGTAAAAACTGAGCACATGTGCACTGGCATGTAATACTAATGCTAGGGAGGCAGAGACAGTAAGACCTCTGAGGCGTTTGGGTCAAGAATCCTAGGCAATCAGTGAGCCTCAAGTCCCATAACATTTGTTGTCTACGAATAACATGGTGGAGAAGTGATTGATGAAGACACAAAGTTGACTTGTAGTTTCCACATGCTCACACCCATGCAGAAGCACCACAACTCAGATGAACACATGCATACACAGACAATCTCACACACACACACACACACACACACACACACACACACACACACATACACACACAGTGAACTATTACTATCATCTCTTGCAAACCTAATTTTCCTCATTAGTTATCAGCTGTGTAAATAGTAAACTTTGGGATATTCTCCTTCCTCTCTCTGCCCTGTCTAGTCTATCACAGCTACAGTGGATGACCCACTTACTATTTCTCATACAAGTCTTTCTTTGCTGTTTGTACTAGGTCAGGCCTAGATTCGTTATCATTTCCACAGATTCTGAAGATAGATGCTTTCTCTGTCCTCAGCTCCTCCCCCTTTGCCTTTGTAGCAGTTGCCAGAATCTCTGATCAGAATTCTGTGGTAATAATAGTTGTTCTTCTCCATGAATTCTTCACAAACTTTTCACAGCCTGTGAACTAAAAACAGAACCAGGGAAAAGAGAAGGGCATAGATGTTGGGGAAGCTCCTAGCAGTTCTCAAGAACACAGTAGGTATGTTTCTTCTCCACTCTGAATTCTGGATTCTGTGACTTTACCTAATAACTTGAAATTGGCCATAGAGTAGTATTTGCTCCCCATAAATAGCCAATTTACAAAATATAGTTTTAGCCTATTTTGAGATCTTCTTCTAATACATGTACCTACTGAGTGCCTTTATGGCTGAGGAAGTGCATACTTGTCCATTTTGACTGAGGAGGAGTGCCTTGATATTTTTCAAAGTCGTGAAAATTTTGTTCCTGCATTTGGGAAAATAGATTTTTGACATATATGTGTCCGTGCATGTTTAAGCAGATAATTGCATTAGATTGCATTATTGTTCAAAAATGCTCACTTCCTTATTTGGGTGCTTTCACTTTGCTATAGCATTGAAATCACCTTCATGATAACCAGTGGTCAATGTATTATGAAAAGTGAGAAGTATTTCTACTCCTTCTAGAAACAATCCAGCTAAGGATTGTTACAACATCCTAACTGCCAGAGCAAGATTTCTAATCATGTTTCCTATTTTCATTCCCATCTACCATTATTAATTACCTTGGTGTATAATCCCACAATTGTATCTGTAAAATTATACATTGTGTGTATACTCATATGTCATATATATGAGAATGTATATCTGTATATAGACGTATATACCATATGTGTATACATACAGGAATTTGAATGAAGGTTACTGTTCATAGTGCATGCTTGGTCCATATATAAACCACACTCTTAACTTAGTGTATTCGCATGCTATTATTGAAATCCATGTGCCTGTGCTCTAGCCACATGCCCAAAATACAGAAATTAGGAACTTCTACATCCAGCATCAGACACCATCTCCTCCTAGACTGTCTTAGTCACCTTCCCCTTCCTATCTCTAACCTCACTTCCTAACAAAGTGGTTTTATTCCTTTAAAGCTAAATTTAGCTCTTTTTTCCCACTATAATTAGTGCTCTTGGATGCCTTTTAAATCACTCAGGATTAGTTTTAGTTTAATTTACATGCATTTTCTAACTTTTTTAGCTCATGATCAGTTTTAATATAAATAGTTACTATGAAAGTTATTTAAGTTTATTTTTTAACCTTATATCTCTGTTGGTTGAAGTAGTGAATGTGCATGGTTTAAGTAAAAGACATGTCTTATTCATTTATTAATAAATCTGGAAGAATCCATTTAATATTGTTTCATAGTAAATACCAAAGTGAGATAAAGATGGACTGAAGACTTCATTGTAAAAGCTGAATTTTCTTATATATTTACAGAAAGAATTAAAACAAAATGAGAAACCCAAGACATAAAGGAAACTATAGACAAGTTTGTCTAATTGAAAACAAAACTTATTCCTGGAAAAAATGTGACCTAAATAAGTGATAAAGGAGCAAAGCGAGAAAAGAGAACAAGTTTTTTAAAACAGAGATAACAGAAGCATTACTTCAAACTTTTCTTTAGTAAAGGTCTTTGTAGCTGAAAGCTTTCTTGTGTCCCACCTGGTCCACAGCCACTCAGACCCAAGTAAACACACAGAGGCTTATATTAATTAAAACTGCTCAGCCATTAGCTCTTACACTTAAACTCAGACCATTGCTGTTAATCTATATGTTGCCATGTGTTCTGTGGCTTTACCTGTGTGCCATTACATCCCGCTCCCTGGATGGCAGGCTGGCATCTCCTGACTCATTCTTCCTCTCCACAGAATTCTCCTTGTCTGATTATCCTGCCTATACTTCCTGCCTGGCTACTGGTCAACCAGCGTTTTATTTATCAATCAATCAGAGCAACACATATTCACAGAATACAGAACATCCCATAGCAGTTCTTTGTATGACATAAAAGGTAACTAAATAGAATAATAGATCAATGGATGGATAGTAAACATGAAAAAAAGCAGGTGAAGATGCCCAGGTTCAGAAGAAGCCAGTAAACTGAAAATTAAAATGAAATCCATTCCATTGACCACAACTGAAGATAACCACAGAATCCAGTCTGGTCAGGGCACTCATGCACAGTATTCATTATGAGATTTAGAGAGTGAACTTTACAATGAAATTTAAAATATATATGCCATTTAATTGACCTAAGTAATTTCTAATCACAAGTATATAACATAAAATTAATAGCATCAACACTTAAGCAATTTTGAAATATTGAATTAGTGATTGCATCATTTTGTGTAGCAAAAAGCTCTTCTTGGATAAGACATCAGCTTCCATAGGTGGCCATTGTGGGTTCAAGTCTCCTATTGGTCACATGGAGATTAGTTTGCTGAAGACAGCATCCTTTTCAGGCACAGGGGCCAGAGGCCCCTGACCTGGACCTGACATGGAAGTCTTTTCCCTGGGAACTAGCTTTTACAGTTCAATAAGGCACCAGACAAGCTTCCAAAGGAGAAAAGCAACCAGCCACCTATATAGCTATGATATCTATGAACCACAGCAGCATCCAGTGTGGCATAACCTGAAGGTTCAGTAGTGGTACACATGCCTTTGAAGTAACAAACATCTCTGTAATTGGACTTAAGACCTGTTCAACAAGAGGAAAAAACATGCCTGGAAATAAAAACCTAGCCAACTAACTACTTAGTGCTAGGAAATTCAAGGATCTTGGAGCAGAATCTACAGCAACTTTATTAAGGCAGCATAATCCCTAACAACAACATAAACATTTCTCTTCATACCCACATGTAAGTACAGTCCTCACCCCTCATCAAGGAAACTTCTCTTTGCAACAGATGGAGACCATTGCACACAACCAAAACCAGTCAAAACACAGAGTTGCGGAGCCCAGTCCAGTGGACACATCTACAAAACACTCTCACACTCAAGGCTCAGAGAACTCTGGAAGAGAGTGAAGAAAGATTGTGAGAACAAGAGGATTGGGAAGTTTGCTATGAGATTGTGATCCCTAGTAATGTCAGAAACTACACTCGTAATGTATCAACCACATGACTGTCCAAACGTGAGCTGAACAAGACAACACTAACCATGTCAAAGTGGATGGGGAAAAGCCCCAAGGCCTCAACCCTACACAGAGAACTGCAAGCAACTGAGGAATGCTTCAAGCGAAAGAAACAGTCTTTCTCAGGGAAGAGCACACCACGTTGTTGTCAATACCAAATGGTTGGCCCTAAAAACGTCCATGCAAGTAATATGATTTAGGGATATATGTGTATATACATAGACATATCTGTATGGAACAGTAATTAATGCACAAAGAGGCCATGTATTGAAAAAGAGCAGGGGAGACGTGTGGGGAAGAAAGGGAAGGGAGAAATTGTGTTATTATAATCTAAAAAAAAAAAAAGAAGCAGAAGAAGAAAAGAGAAAAAAAGCAGTTTTTGAAAAACAATAAAATTAGAAGACATACAAAAAATTCTCCAATATATATTAAGAAAAATTATTAAGTTAGGGAAAGGAGAGATGGTTAAGAGCATTTGCTATTTCAAGGACCAGAGTTTGGTTCTTAGCACTGTGTTGGGTAGCTGACAATCACCTCTTACTCCATCTCCAGAAGATTTGATGGCTTCTTTGGGCCTCAAAGGGCATTGCATTCACATGCACATACCCTTGCACATGCACACACACACACACACACACACACACACACACACACCTATGTATAATTAAAAATAAAAATTACAAAAAGAAAATTATTGAATTATATATTACCTTTATTATTTGATACAATCATTGAGCAAGTGAGTTAAATGAGTGAATTAACTTAGAAAGTATCCACAATATGTCTATGAGCTGAAATTTTTGAAATGGAAGTACATTATCACAACATTCCTGCTTTGGTTAAAAACAAAACAACAACAACAAAAACTAAACAAAATAAAACAAAAACCCAAGCCAATTCATGTCGACCAATGTTATATAAGCATTTAAAAATAGAATGCATCAAATGCCTTCAAAAGTTTATTTTTAAGCATACTTAATATTTGTATTTTACCTTTACAATGACCATCTACTGCTTTTATTAAAATAGTGTATTTATAAGCTTCTTAAGCGTTGTAGTCTGATGGCAAAGAAAAGGAAAACTGAACTGTGTCAGAGCAGAAAAATAAGTCAGTGATGAACTAAGTTAAACCTACCCACATACACTGTTCTCCAAACATATATGTCTCACTACACATGAACAGGATTTGAGAGTAAAAGTGTGTCTGTATCTGCATGGGTGTGAGAACAAATAGCTTGAGTCTGAGTCTGAACTCCACCCCCGTGACCTTAATGATATTCAGTGGTTCTTCTTTCTTTCTGCCCTGCACTTCTGAAACAGGGTTAAGATAATGGAACTGAAGAGAAAACCCTTTCGTGAGAAGACGCCCTGCTTCTCTGTTTGTGCCTCTCCTCCCCTCTGGTGTTTGCTCTGATTTGCGCAGGAACGTACTAGACTGTAGTCATTCAGGTTCATGGTGTGGATCGCTGGGGTACCCTCCTCCAAAGGCCAAGGAACCCAAGTCTGTGTTTCTCATTGAGTATGGGTGTCTCTGAGGGTCATGGTAGTCTTTGCAAGTCTGGCATGTCTGAACTTGCAAGGTCTTTATTCGGCCTTCAGCCATTTTACAACAGAATCCTCCCTTCGAAAATGAGCTCAGTTTTTATTCTAGCCTCTATCAGTGCTGAGATGTTGATAGCTTGGAGTCACTGTGGGTTTTTTTTTTTTTTTTGTGTGTGTGTGTGTGTGTGTGTGTGTGTGTGTGTGTGTGTGTATGTTTTATCACTGATATTAGGAATTTGATTAATAAATCTGCAGTTTAAAACCTCCCTGCCCCACGAAATCTGTCACAATCAGATGGCTACAGTCAAAGCTCTTTAAAATTCCAAAGCCAACTCAAGACTGGGTCATCTCCCTGGGCACCTCTGGACCAAGAAAAACAAACACTTCGGAGACCAAACCATAAATCTCCAGTGTTTACATCTAATCCAAGCCCTGGAGTTGTGTCCTGAAACCTGATTCCACCTTGAGCCTCAGCTGGGCTATGGTTGGACTTGAGCATTTAATAAATCCTCCGTGTTAGTCACTAGTCATGTGCTCACATCCTCTCTTCTGCCTCAGCATCGGTTTACAAGTCCTTGACCTTTGTCTAATTCTGCAATGCCTCCCCGTTCTTTTTAAATGGCACATCAGTTAGTCACACTATAAGTCATTCCGGAGGTTAAGGAACACAATTATCTTGATACCAGAGCAGCTCTGGGGGGAACGAACCCCTTCACAGCATAAAAATTTTCAACCAAGATCCTGTTCATCCACCATGTTGAATATAAGTCTGGTAATGAATTTGTGGTTCAAATACGGTTAAAGGTAAAAATAAGAAGATGACATCTCAAATCACAGCCAGGTTATTTAGATATGAAAAAATTTCCAGGATGGCCAGAGATTCCACATAGTATTTTTAAATTTATGAGAAAATTCAGGGTGTGGTGATTTCTTATTTTTTCCACTGAACTTTCATTCCTGACATTTCGTATGATACATGAGTAAAGCAAATGATGTGCCAGATCCTATGAGCGACGTGGAAAGAGGAGAGTGGGATGGAGGACGAGGTCCAGGTGTCCACGGTGCAGGCGACAATGCAATGTGACACAGAACTGGTCAGGTGCACCCTCACAAAGAAGGGATTCTTTATAAAAGTGTCAGCCAAGCCAAACTTAAGCGCGTCTCCAATGAAGCACTGGTTTGAGCTTCAATATGCATGTGACTTCTCTAATCCCTTTGCCTCTCTCAAGCCCATGCTGCCTGGGCGAGCTGCCACCCTGCCGTAGGCTAGCAGGCTAGCAGGGGAAGGGAGACTTACACAGCACCCCAAGGGGAACCAGCTCTGGGTCGAGCAGTGGACTGCCAGTGTTAACTCTCTGTCCTATCTCCTCTCACTTTCACTTATTCCACAGTTCTCTTGTCTAGTAAAAGATTTATGAAAACCTCAAGTCCAGCAATAGCTCGGCTCAGGTTCAAAGTGGAATCAAGCTTCAGGGCACAGCTCTAGGAGGATTAGATGTTAACGCTGGAGATTTATGCTTCAGTCTTTGAAGTGTTTGCTTTCCTTGACGGAATGCATGTACCTGCATCCCACAATCCTTTCTGGAGCTTTTGAAAATGTATTATTTCCAAATACATCAAGTCCAAGTCTCATGGAGAGGCGACCAGCCTACTTTACTCTAAAGTGCCTTGTGGGGACTCAGTGGTAGAGCCCTGCTCAATGTTCATGAGGTCTTTGATTCAGTCTCCGACACTACACACAAAGATGTACACTCAAAGACACAGGCACGTTCAGAGACACACACACAGAAACACAGACACAGACTCACTCAGAGACATAGACACACACAGACACACACTCAGAGACACAGACACACAGACACACACTCAGACACACACACACACACACTCAGAGACATACACATTCAGGGACACACACACACATACTCAGAGATATAGGCACACATTCAGAGGCATATACACAGAGATGCCCACACAGACAGACACACCCAGAGACAGGCACACTCAGAGACACACACACAGACAACACACTCAGAGACACAGACAAACACACACACAGACACACACTCAGAGACACACACAGAGAAAACGCACACATACCAGGAAAATCATGCTGCTGTGATGGGTAACTGGGAGAGAGGATTCGTCAATTCCTCATACAGTAGTAAATTCAGAGCAGGTGGAGGAGGAGAAAGACACACATGCAAGAGTGGACCACCCCAGTGTGAGCTGTGCACTACATTGACTAAATCCTATTTCCCATCTAGGACCTATTCATGTAATTCATGGTAAAACATTAATTATGATTGATGATTCCTGAATTTGTATAGAACATTCACCTGTATCTCAAATTCTGTCCGCTTGCTTTGTCCAGACTTAAGATTTAGTTTTGAAATTGCTTGAATTGTGCATTATTTGGATAATATTTTGTTATCCTGGTGATATTTTAATTTTTTATTCAGGATGAGATGTCTGTGTAGGTAGAATGCCATAAGTCGGAGCCGTACTTTTGAAGGTGAGACTGGCCTTTTGTACTTTAACAAAATGGAAGGTGTGTGCTTAATGAACAAGTACATCAAAGTAATACCCCGGGTCTGTAGCGTGGAGATGTTATGTGAGCAGGCAAGCCACTTAACTTTTCTAAGCCTTGGTCTTCTCTTCTGTAAAATGATTCTCAGAGGCTGACAGAGACCTGTGCTACTGTCCTCGTGTGGAAACTAGAGGAAAACTCTTGAAATGGGTCAGAGTGAGACAAGGAAGAGGAGAGAGCTAAGCTCACCCTGGCAGTTCACAGAGCTGTGTCCTACCGGGGACATTTTGTAGTTTTTCCCTGTCAGCCTCCTAGCCTATGACTTCACTGTCCACGTGAAACTTTAAGTTACGGGAGAGAACACAGGTACTGGTGACAGAGCCCTGCGGGATGCACACTTCGGTGTGGAGGAAGGGACCCAGGTGGAGTGACAGCAGTCCTCACAAGATTACCGGGCAGACCGAATGCCATGCAGGATATGGAGTACTTCAGAACACAGCCACCAGGCCTGGGGTCCAGCTGAGTCGCAAAGCGCATGCTCAGTGTGTGAGAGCTGCTGGGTCATTGCCACCACTAACAACAAAGCAAGCATTGCACCCACTCAAGGCATCTAGCTCTTAGCCTAGGGCTGCAAATGAAGCTTCGTAGTCTGGTTTTATTAAATATCTGATAATTGCTTGAATAGACTCCCTGAGCATAACTTAGATATTTTGTTACAGTGGAATAAATAAATGGTTATTTAAAACAAAACCTTTAGGGATTAAACAACCACTGGTTAGTGACTATTACTACTTCAGCTGGAATTTCAAGGGGATGATGTAGTCAGGATATTGCTACCCGCCCGGCACCCTTGGGTATGTTCAACTGCCAGGCTGTTTAAGAAAACAAAAAATATATATATAAAAATTCTATGTTTTTGCCACTGTCATAAAGCAAAGTCAATATAACAGCAAATGAGTAAGCTGGGTTCCACTCTGCCTCATATATCAATGAAATTGCCCCCTGAGCTCTGGCACGCTGTTATTTGAGATAGCTGATGATATGTGAGAGTCCAGACTATTGCTGGATTCCTGGGTTATGGTTCAGTTTATGGCAAATTGTGGCTTGATTTGTAAGGACAGGTAAAATGACAGGATAGGTATTGATAGGGAAGATAGAGCAGTATGACATCCTTTAACTGTCCATCTTGGACCATCAGGAATTTTAAAGGCATCATTTGATCTGTTACGGCTTGACAAGGCTCTGAAAGCAGGGAATAGGTGGGCTTCTTCAGTCTACTGATAAGACATGTAACTACCTGAAAGCCGAGCTATTAGGGCACTGTGGATTCCTAACATGGCTATGTCCCAAGCATGGGAAATGTTTGTCTGGTACATTCACAGGGCAAGCTGTGGTTTCAAAAGAGCTTGAGTGACGGGCATGTGTCTCAGCGGCACACTGTGTGGTTAGCAGGTACCAGGCTCCGAATTCCAACTCCAGCACCATGAAACCCCAAAGTAACCGAAATGAAAAGCAAGCCTCCACTGCCTCTGCCGTCCCCAGATCTAAGCAGAAACAGGCCCTTCAGTGTTCCCAGCTATCTGGTTCATCTGCTCCATATGAGCAAGGTCGCCTAATGTAATCTGTAGGGCTGGACTTGAATTTCTCTAAGTCACAGCACAGATCTCAGTCTTAATTTTGTGTGTGTGTGTGTGTGTGTGTGTGTGTGTGTGTGTGTGTTTATGGGGTTCCAGTAAGAATCTCAGATGTGAAGGGCAAACACTTCCCCCACTGAGTCGCACAAGTTTTCACTCTTGTCCGACATTCCTTGCCTTCAAATTAAATGTGTGTGCACGCATGTTTGTATATATGTGTGTATTTAGTGTGTGTGTTCATGTATTTGTGTGTTCATATGTGTGTGTGTGTTCTAGTATGTGTGTGTTCTAGTGTGTATGTGTTCTATTGTGTATGTTCTAGTGTGTATGTGTTCGTGTGTGTGTGTGTTCTAGTGTGTATGTGTTTAGGTGTGTTCTAGTGTGTGTGTGTGTGTGTGTGTGTACGTGTGTGTTCGTGTGTGTGTGTGTGTGTTCGTGTGTGTATGTGTTCGTGTGTGTATGTGTTCTAGTATGTGTGTGGTTGTGTGTGTGTGTGCATGTGTGTGTGATCTAGTGTGTGTTCTAATGTGTGTGTGTTCTAGTGTATATCATGCATGTGGAAGCCGAAGGACAGTCTTCAAACACCAGGCATCACTTTTTTCCCTTAGTGTCTCTCACTGGTCTGGAACGTGCCAAGTAGGCTCAGCTGGCTGCCTACTCAGGCCCACAGAACTGCCTGTCTCTGCCTACCCAGCCCTGAGCTCACAAGTGTGCACCACCACACCTGGCTTTTACCTGGTTTCTGGGGATCAAACTCAGGTCCTCATGCTTATAAGACAAGCACTGTGTCTACTGAGGCACCCCCAGTCCCATGCTAAGCAGCAACAACAAAAACCTGGATAGTATTAGGTTTCTAGTGTTCTTAGGTATCTGTTCACATTTTCAGACACAAGAAAGAATGTGAAAAATAATCTGATGGTTTCTGTGGGTTTTATTGTTTTTTTTTTCTAGCACTACAATACTGGAACTTGGAAGTTGTTTGTTCTCAAGCATGGTCAAATCCATGTAATATCCTGGAAACAACTTTAGCATAAAATTTGCTAGCAACTGTACAAAAGTTTAAATGTTTGTAAGATGTTTGTATTTGATAGACGTTATATTTGGCCACAGATGTCTTGCTGGGATTAAGCTGTGTAGGAAGTTCCAGAAAGGACTGAGTCATCTCTGTACTAAAGTGATTTTTCAGCTAAGGTGACAGGTGTAAAATTAGATGGACTTACGGGGAAAATACCTCCTGATTATATACCATTAAGAAGATATTCAGAATAGGTTGTTGTTCATTCTAAAGAAGACAAAACATAAAAATTAAGTGGGCAGGGTATTTTTTAATGAAAATAACCACCATTAAAATTAGATTTGAATGTCAGAAGACAAATCTCTTGAGCACTCAATAGCCTGGGCCACTGTACAATGTAAACTCTTCCTCATCTACATTTAAAATAAGGGGTGATCCCAAGGAACAGTGCCCAGGCAGTAAAAAGCACATTAAAAAACCAAGTATGCTTTTTAACATATGGGTTATATCAAGGTAGTAATTGAATGCTTCACAACTGTGTCATTGTAGCTAGAGTTTTCCTGCCTGGCCCACAGTCAGGACAAATCTCTCTCACCCGCCAGTCCCACAGCCGCTCAGACCCAACCAAGTAAACACAGAGACTTATATTGCTTACAAATTGTATGGCCATGGCAGGCTTCTTGCTAACTGTTCTTATATCTTAAATTAACCCATTTCTATAAATCTATACCTTGCCACGTGGCTCATGGCTTACCGGCATCTTCACATGCTGCTTGTCATGGCAGCGGCTGGCAGTGTCTCCCTCACTCCACCTTCTACTCCCCAGAATTCTCTTCTCTGCTTGTCCTGCCTATACTTCCTGCCTGGCCACTGGCCAATCAGTGTTTTATTCATTGACCAATCAGAGCAATTTGACATACAGACCATCCCACAGCATATCGTTCATGCCGAAGTAGTCTATGTTGGGTGGCTGAGGGTGAAAGAACGTGATGAGAGGTTTCAGAAGTCTAGGGGTGACATGGTTGGCTTGAATTTTGGTAATAAGAGAGAAAATGGAGACACATACACATGTGCAAATATTACTCTGGTATGACACTCGATAGAACTTAGTAATTGTACCAATATGATGAGACAGGGAAGTCATTGTGGTCCCCTCCTTTGGGGCTGAACAGGAAACTGCATGTGACAGATAAGATGCATCTCCTTTTATAGAAACACCTCAGCGCTTCCTAAATTGTGACTGGAATTAATGACATTATTTATGAGATCAATATATAGGACATAAAATACCAGGCAAACAGCTGGCTATCACAGGTGCGCCTGTGAATAGTTTTATCAATAATAATTAACATAAGTTACTGGCTTAGAGTTTACAAAATGCTTCAGTGTTTATAACCTCATATGACATCCCTTTGTAGCCACATAAATATGCCAGCTTATCTCAAAGTGGGGAATAGCTTAGCTGTTGACTCGGTTCAATCCTCAAGTCATGACATAAGTGTCACAGACTGTTGCATGATTTCTAGTCTTCAGTCCCAATAAAGTCCTTCTGTATAAACTACCATAATAATTGAAAAGTATTTTGAGTTTAAAACACTTACCATGGCTTTAATATTAATCTGTATATTTCTAGATTAATTTTCTTTTGCACACAGGTTCTATGAAAGGAAGAAGCAGGAACTCTTGCTAGTCACAGTATCACCAGGCTTAGCCATGATGCCTAGCTCATAGTAAAAATAAACAAGGGTTTGTAAAGAATGGTGTCTTGGCTACTGTTCCCCACCCTCCAATCTTCCTAATTACCCTCTTCCCTCTCTCCCAGATCCACCCTCCCTCCAAGACTAGACTGTTGTGCCCTAGTCATGAGACTCCAAAGAAGCCCCCAGAGACGCGAAACCTCCGAAATAGAAAAGCAAGGTTTATTGAAAGTAGTACAAGTCGCAGCAGGGACCTCATCAAGCGCACCAATGTGGAGTCCAGAGGAGGTGCCCGCCCCTTTGAAAGCTCAGTTTTTAAAGGCAAAAACCACAAGGTTACATCAGTTAAGGGTTCCAGTACAGGTACAATTCTGATTGGCTCAATTTAAGGGGCTTTCCAGAATTTCTGTGTTATCTTGGCTTTCAGTTTGGCCAGTTGTTTGTCAAAAACATTTTATAGGCTATCTCTGGTGCTGGGACATTCTGTGGTTAATCAGTTGCTACCAGATGGCCCTCCAGACATCCTGACTTTGTATTTTTGAGTTCCTGGAAACTATGTCAGCAGTTCTGAGAATCTGAACCTCGGGCCTGTTTCAAGCTGGGGTTAGGGGCTTGCTTAAAATGGAGGTGCTTTGGTTCTTCATTTTCCCCTTCTCATGTGCCTAATGGAACCCAATCATGGATTCTGGACAGTTAGCTCATAAGTATCCCTCTCTATGTTCCTTTCGGCTATGGGCATACAGCCTTGAGTTCTCTGCATCATAAGTTGAATTGTACCTAGTCGCTCCCTCATATATTGGAGCAGTCTGTGTATGACACAGGCCCCAAGGTAATGGCCAGGAAAAAGAGTATCAAGGGCCCTGTGAGGGACGAGATCAAGGTAGTGAACCAGGAGACTTGGAGTACCAATTTTCAAACCAGCTCTGGCTGGCCTCATGTTCTCTCTTTCTTTTAGCTAAGAATTTTCATACCTTGGCCAGTGATTCATTTACAACTCCCGAGTGGTCCACATAGAAACAGCACTCCTCACCCAGTGCATGCACAATCTTTTGTCTTTCAGAAAAATGAGGTCTAGTCCTCTCCTGTTTTGCATGACCACCTCTGCTAGGGAAGACAAGGAATCCTGAAGATGTGAAATGGAGTTTTCATAATTTTTCTATGTCCTCATCAATAGATAGGTGGAGGCTGGAGTAATGCTGCTGTTGAGTAATCAGGGACGCAGCGCCGGTTGCCAATCCCGCTAGGCTAGCCCCCAGTAGCATGGATAGGGTGAGGGCTGTAACTGGTTCTCTCTTATAGCAGCTGGGGTTAATAGGTTCAGTTAGGTTATGCAAGTCTTCCTCAGCATGATATATTATCTGGGCCACAAGTCTGACTAATATACAACGCCCCGCCCCCAGGTCTTATTAAGGACCCTGATGTGTGCACACAGGGTCAGCCTGGAGGGGCACACCCACCAGGCATCATTCAAGGTTAACAGATAGCCAGTTTGGTTCCCAAGTGGTTGAGTGTGGTTGCAGTGGACATGATATCTCGGTGGGACCTGTCCTGTGCATAAGCCTTGGCCCTCCATCTGTCAGGGAGTCCTTGGTTTGCCAGCGGCACTGCTGGGGGTCAGTGGTAGTGCCATACTTGCCCATTACTGCCACTCCCTCGTAGAAGAGGGGTTGAGCATCATAGCAGAGCCAACAAGAGGCTGTCGAATTGGGCCTCGTGGCATTGAGCAGCAGATAGGATTTTTGGATCAGGGAGAACTGCAGGTCCCTGTGAGAGAAGTACTCCACAGAGAAGTATTCCCACATAGTTGGACTCAGTGGTAGTGCTGGGTCCCCTGGGCATGTGGCTGGGGAGGGTCGGGCACTGTGTTGGGCCCTATTGCAGTGTTTACTGGGGACAGAGTGCTGGATGGTGAAAGTGACTCGGGGTCAAGCCCAAAACGATATAGCTGTAACCCCCATGTCTTACTGGTAGTCCAATCGGCCTTTTCCCTGGATCAGTAAATGATATGACCATAAAATTACAGTGTCCCCCTGGGGTGGCCCCTGGTTGGTTAGGGTAATGGTCTTTGTCAATACACTCTAGTGATCCACTCCATACCTGGCTCACCAAGACCAGATCTCCTTTACAGGAGGGAGGGTCCACCATATGTGTCCCATCAACTTACAACCCCAGCTGGCACAATAAGCATCTTCTGGTCCCCACATTTGCATACCCAGTTTTTGTCTCTGGAGTGAGCCAGACACACATAATACCCGTGTTTCTTGGTTGCTGACCTAACCCAGTGGGTGTCACACCCGTAGTCTACAGCTGCAGTTAGATCCCCATCCCAAGCTTTTCCCACTAGGTCACAGAGATCTACATACAGATCTGGAAACCAGGTGTCCTTCGAGTCCATTGCAGAGGAGGTGGAGTTGCTATGTCTCCAGTTTTGGTGTTGATGATAAGCCAGGTCTGGTTCCAGGGTACGTGTGGGTTATTAAGATGACTTGTCCCATAGGGGGCCTTTAGAAGCAGAAGCAGCAGATGCAGGATAGGTTTTATTTCTTTTGGCAATGGAGCTTGAGCTTCAGCGGGTTGGAGGGGTGTTTGGATGCCTCCCAGGTCTCGCACAGATATTCCTCCAGGAGGGTGAATGGGTCTGCCAGTCAAGCATGGTAGTAGTGGACCCAGATTGCAATGCTATCCACCTTGAGAGCAGTGGGTGTGGTCAGGATAACAACATAGGGCCCTTTCCATCTCGGCTGTAAGGTTCTGCATTGGTGTCTATGGATCAGGACCCAGTCTCCTGGTCTGAACCTATGGGGGGTCGGGGTAGAAGCAGCCTCATAAATGGCCTGAAGTTTAGGCCAGACATCTTGATGGGTGAGTTAGAACTTCCAGATAGCATCCAGGAGATTGCAGTTATCCAGGGAGGCAACCACCTCAGCCTGCAAGCTTGGTATCATAGGCAGGGGGGTTCCCATACATGATTTCAAAGGGGGTAAGTCCTATCTGATAGGGCAAATTACGCACCCTAAATAAGGCAAAGGGGGAAAGAGTCACCCAGTCTGCGCCAATGTCTAGGGCTAATTTAGTTAAGGTCTCCTTTAGAGTTCTATTTAACCTCTAGACTTGTCCTGAGCTCTGGGGTCTATGTCTGCAATGCAGTTTCCAATCAGTCCCCAGGGCAGTGGCTATTCCCTGGCTCACCTGAGAGATGAAGGCAGGGCCATTGTCAGAACCTATCATGGCTGGAAAACCATACCTGGGCAGGATTTCTTCTATCAGCTGTTTTATCTCCACGTTTGCGGTTTCATGCTTGGTTAGATATGCCTCAGCCCATTTAGAGAAGGTGTCTATAAATACTAATAGATATTTATAGCCAAATATCCTGACTTGATTTCAGTAAAATCCACCTCCCAATACGCACCTGGTCGAGTTCCTCTTTGCCTGGCACCAGGGTTGGAGGGGTTGGTGAAGTGTTAGTCATCTGACAAGCATGGCATCTGGATACTGTTTCTTCAATAGCCTGGTTGCCATTCTGTATTTTTTTTTTTTTTTTGGTTTTTCGAGACAGGGTTTCTCTGTGTAGCTTTGCACCTCTTCTGGAGCTCACTTGGTAGCCCAGGCTGGCCTTGAACTCACAGAGATCCGCCTGGCTCTGCCTCCCGAGTGCTGGGATTAAAGGCGAGTGCCACCAACGCCCAGCCCCATTCTGTATTTTTACACTAGCCTGTCTCAGTAAATCCTGAATCCTTTGGATTCCCAAATGAGATGATCGGTGGATCTTCCTGAGTGTTGCCAATCCTTTTTCTCTCAGCAGGCTGACTCGCCCATCTGCTGTCCTCCACCAATCCTCTACTATATGAGTCACGGGTAGGTCAGCCATGGTGTATTGGGGGGTTTGCGGCGGGTGCCTAGCTCTGGGGTCCACCAAGACTGGTGTTACCCTTAGAGTGAATGCCACTTCTCTGGCCATTTGATCTACTAGGCTGTTGCCTGTTTAGATTGGTCCTTTCCCTTTTTGATGTCCCAGGCAATGGCCAATTTCATGGGTTCCCATATGGCTTGCAGAAGCTCCAAATTTCCCTGCTTATTTTTAATCATTTTTCCTTCTGTTAACAAGCTCCTTTCTCTGTAGATCACCCCATGGATATGTGCAGTGGTGTGTAGCTTGTGTTTTCCTGCCTGGCCCACGGTCAGGATAAATCTCTTTCACCTGCCAGTCCCACAGCCGCTCAGACCCAACCAAGTAAACACAGAGACTTATACTGCTTACAAACTGTATGGCCGTGGCAGGCTTCTTGCTAACTGTCCTTATATCTTATATCAATCCATTTTTATAAATCTATACTTTGCCATGTGGCTCGTGGCTTACCGGCATCTTTTCATGTTGCTTGTCCTGGTGGCGGCTGGCAGGCAGCGACTCCCTCCGCCTTTCTGTTCTTTTAATTCTCTGTTAGCCCCGCCTATACTTCCTGCCTAGCCACAGGCCAATCAGTGTTTTATTAGCAACACATTTGCCATACAGATATATCTTAATCTGTAACAAATCCATAGCCTCTGGCTTTCTGTGGAAACAAAATCAGAGCTTCCTTTCCAAAGTAACATATCCTTACATCCAAATTTTGAAGTCAAGGTATCTTTAAAATATACATATTGGTTTAACTCAGCTTCCTTTACAATCAAATATCTCTCTGCAGTTAAGAATCCCAAAGACAACATAATGTAGATTCTCTGTGTGATATCCATCTTTACGTGGCTTATATTTTATACT
>CABHPQ010093491.1:0-43482 GCA_902168405.1 Peromyscus aztecus | reverse complement strand
TAATGTTTAAATTAGTAAAGACTGTGGGCTTTTAAAGTTATTTAAGATCTTGGGGATGTAAAAGAAAGCAAGAGTTTGGGCTTAATAGTGACCTGTTTGTCAAGTTAACAAGGGGTCAGTTTTACTGGTTGCTTTTGTGTGTCAACTCGACACAAGCTATAGAATCATCAGAAAGGAATGAGCCTCATCTGAGGAAATACTTCCATGAGAGCTGGCTGCAAAGCATTTTCTCAATTAGTAGTCAATGGGGGAGGGCCTAGCCCATTGTGGGTAGTGCCATCCCTGGGCTGGTGGTCCTGGGTTTACCTGCTTTATAAGAAAGCAGGCTGAGTAGGCCATGGGGAGCAAGCCCGGAAGCAGGACCCCTCCATGGCCTCTACATCAGCTTCTGCCTCCAGGTTTCTGCCCTGTTTGTGTTCCTGCCCTGACCTTCAGTGATGAACAGCAATGTGGAAGTGTAAGACAAAGAAACCCTTCATTTTCTAGCTTCCTTTTTGATCATGGTGTTTGGTCACAGCAATAGAAACTCTAAGTCACTTGGCTTTTTTCCCTTACAGGTTTTAATATTCTTTCTTTGTCCTGTATGTTTATTGTCTTGATTATTATGTGACTCGGGGACTTTCTTTTCTGATCCAATTTGTTTGATGTTCTGTAAGCTTCCTGTACCTTTATAGGCATGTCCTCCCTTAGGAAATTTTCTTCTATGATTTTGTTAAATATATTTTCTGGGTTTTTGAGCTGGGATTTTTTATTCTATTCATGTTATTTTTAGGTTTGGTCTTTTCGTGGTGTCCCGGGTTTCCTGGATGTTTTGTGTTAGGAGTTTTTTTTTTTAGAATTAACACTTTCTTTGACCCATGAATCTATTTCTTCTATTTTGTCTTCAACACCTGAGGCTCTTCTCTCTTCCATCTCTTGTGTTCTGTTGGTGATGTTTGTGTCTCTAGTTCTGTTTACTTTTCTAGATTTTCCATTTCCTGAATTCCCTCAGTTTGTGGTTTCTTTATTGCTTCTATTTTGATTTTCATGTCATAGATAGTTTCCTTTACCTATTTGCTTTTTCTTGGCTCTCTTCGGTTTCTTTAAGTGATTTGTTGATTTCCTCTAATTTTTTGGTTGTCTTTTCCTCAATTTCTTTAAAGAAGTTTTGTGTATCATCTCTAAGGACCTCTGTCATCTTCATAAAGTTGTTTGCAAGGTCATTTTCTTGTGCTTTGGCTACATTGGAATATTCAGCTCTTGCTGTTGTAGGATAATTGGGCTCTGGTAGTGCCGTATTGCCCTGGCTGCTTTGTATTTTATTTTTACACTGGCATTTAGGCATCTGGGTTTGGGATGGTTATTTCTAGTTCCTGATTTCTGAGCTTGTCTTTTTTGAATGGGGGTTTTTGTCCTTAATTTCTTTTTCCTATTTGGTTTTCTAGTCTTTGTGGCCTGGATTTCTGGTGGCTGGTGTGACCTCTGGTCTAGTTTGGAGTCTCTGTCCAAGTTGGCTAACTGGCAGTTAGCCTTTTGGCAGTTAGCTTGGCCTTTGGGGCAGCAGGGGGTGTCTGTTCTTTGGACTGGTGTGGCCTTAACCTGTTCTGATTGGTGTGGCCTGCACCTCAGCAGCTGAAGTCTGTTCAAGCTGGTGTGGCTTATGCCCATTCTAACAGCTGTAACTTGTGCCTGAGTGTCTGAAGGAAGTCTACCCAGGTTGGCACAGGTTCCAGCAGTGGGAAGGCAATGAGATGGGACAGTGGACAGTGGGAAAGGCTTTGGGATACAAAATCTAGGGAGTGACTCATAGGTGGATCACTCACTGATTCTGACTGGTGTGGCCTGCCCCTGAGTGGTGGAAATCCCTTGCTGGCCCTTCTGCTGAGCCTTGCCCACAGTGGCCTGAGGAAGGATGTGGTAAGGAGGGTACAGAATCCAGGGAGGGGGGCAGTTCCACCAGGAAGAAAGTCATTAAATGACCCTTTTCTTACCTTTAACTAGTCAAAAATATTCGAGAGATCTAGTGCAAAATGTTAGGATTTTATAACATAAACCACATGTCTTATATGTGTTTATCTTTATGCTTAAGTATTCTGTATTACCTTCAGCAGAAATTTTGATAACAAGCTATTTCACTAGTACAGGGCACTCACATTCTGTGCCGCTTGACCTGCCAGAGTTCTTGGGGAACTCAAAACCCCTGCAGTTCCCTAAAGATCATCCTGAGATGGTGCATGATCCTGTGCTCATGCCACAGGGTGTCAGCATAAACATAGTTCATGGTATTTTCTTACGTCTCAGATTCAGAGTTATGCTAATTTTGAAGACTTATATCTGAGGTTTCTCCTTGTTTCAATCTTGTTTGGCAAAGTGAAGTGTTTTTGTAGATTATGTTTTTCAAATTTAGTTCGTATTGCAAAGTTAGTATTCAGGTATGTAAGATGATATGATGAATAAATTAAGTGAAAGTGCACTTGACTAGGCAAGTATAAGGAATCTCTTTTAAGACTAAAGCATGCAAATCTGAAATTATCCTATAAACTCCTATTTTACTAATTATGGAACAGACAAGTTTTGGTTGTAGTTGCAAACATCTATGATTGACACAAAATTAGGAAACAGTTTATGTCAGGTTACATAATAGTTCTTCACAGATATCTATACAACAGTCCTCAGAAAATATGTATATATGGCACTGCATTACAACAGGTTTGTTCACATGTAAATAAGGCTGTGCACATTGGGAAAGAAGAATATGTTTGATTATCTGGTGAGCCAACCTCAGTTGAGGTTTCTTTTTCACTTTAATCACATGAATCCCTTACTCATGGTGAATCTCCACTCTGGGTCAGGGATATAAGGTGAGAACCAAGCTCATCATGCTGACTGTGACAGTAGAGAAGAAGACTATGAATCAAGGAATGATGGCAACATCAAGGAACACTAGGGAAGACAAAGCTTCCATTACTCCAGCAGACACGTGGAAACATCCAACACTCCTGATGTTTTGCATTCAGCCTAGTGAGTTCATGCTAGACTTCTGCCAACAGAATTTAAGATAATAAATTTTTATTTTTGAAGCAGATAAGTCAGTGTTAATTTGCTATGGCAGTGTATTAGTTTGCTTTCTATCACCATGATAAAGACACTGTGACTAGAAGCAACTTGGAAAGAAATGGGTTTATTTGACTTACACATCCAAGTCACAGTTCATAATGAAAGGAAGTCATGACAGGAACTCAAGACAGAAACCTTAACTCAGGAACTAAAAGCAGAGGCCATGGTGGAATTCTGCTTTGTGCCTTGACTCCATGGTTTGCTCAACATGATTTCTTATACAACCTAAAACACCCACCCAGGTGTGGTACTGTCCATAATGGGCTGTACCCTCCTACATCAGTGGTTAATTAAGAAAATACTCCATAGGGCTTGCTTCCAGGTCAATCTGCAGAAAGCATTTTCTCAGTTGAGGTTTCTTTTTCCTAGATGACTGTAGTTTGCATCAAGTTTACCACAAGCTACCAATAGAAGGCCAATACATAAGTTGGTACCTAGGAAGGGATGCTGCTTGTGGCAATTGTTAAAGTGTGGAAATAGCTTTGGAATGGACAGTGTGGAGAATGCAAGAGTGTTAAGGAATGACAGGGATTATGTAGGTAGTCTTTCATAGATTTTTTAGTGAAAATATATGTAGTAAAGACAGCCAGCAAAGACTCCAAAAGAAGTCAGAAGCATTAGAGAGAATTTCAATAATGACAGAGAAAGCCTAAACTTTCGTGAACTGGCCTTAAACACAGTTCTGATAAAATCCCAGAAGTAAATGTTGTTTTAGACTACAGAGGATCCTAATGTAGTGAGAATATTGTAATGAAACTGTGATCCGCAAGTATGTGAAGAGTTCCATTGTTAAGAAATGGATTTTGGTATTTAGAGAATGCTTTAGTTGGACCATCTAACAGCAACTAAACCAATCTGGAAAGAGATTTCTCCTAGGAGAGTGGTTAGTGTTGTAGCTGGTGAGTCCCAGCATTGCCAGAAAAGCCTGCGTCCAGGGAAGGAAGCTTGTGGTGGAGTTCAAAGGCCAGAGAGTCTGAGAGCTCAGCTATACTTCAGTTGAACTCTGAGGGGCTAAGCTCCAGGAGGAACAAGAGAAGTAAAAGACTGAGCCAGATAAAATAGAGAGTCTTTCTTGCCTTCTTGTCATATTTAGACCCTCGGGGGATTGAATGATGGCTACTAACATTGAAAAAAAAAAACTGCTTTGTTCACTTGACCAAATTGTATGCTAATCTCTCCTGGAAACACCACTAGGCACATGAAATAATGCTTAATCAGATATCTGTCCATGTCAGAGCCTAGTCAAGCTGGCAAAGAAAATTAGTCACTACTGTTGAGATTTTCAAGTAAAAGATTAAAAATCAGTCCTGTTTTTCTTTCAGTCTTCATGATTGAATACAAGGAAACGATACATTGAGGAAAGAGAAATTAAAATGAAAATAGGCCTTGAAGATTTGGAACTCTTACAGCCTACCTAGCTGGCAAAAGAGGCTAAAATATTAAAAAAAATCACTGTTGGGCTAAAGTGCTCTCAAGAAGCTGGTGCCTCTATACAAAAGATCAGAACACACTCAGTCATGCACATGGTACTTTGAAGAGGTAGCGCTGTGATTCATAGATCTCTCCAGCGTTCTCATAAAAGAACTTGAGAGGGAACTATGTAGGAGCAGTTAACACTCAGCGGAGTAAATACTTGTGATATACGTGGGAGACTAACAAAGGTTTTGAGAATCTTGTGTCATCAGAGAGACCACCCACCTAGAACAGATGACACACACAAAATAACAAGTGAAAGCAACTTGGTAGATCTCCCCAAATTCACCAAACAGAAAGAAGTTTGGTGAAACTATTCAGCTGTAAACATGGCCCATCTTTCCATGGAAAGTTCAGAGAATCAGGGATGCTGGTCTCCAGCTCAATGGGCAGACTCAGAAACAGCAGGCAATTATTCTCGAGTATCCTTGCTAGGTGTTAGAAATTGCTTGCGAGCTTTGGTTCCTTTCTCTCTCCAGTTTACACCCTCACTGAACCAAATATCTGTGGCTATTTTGTGTACTTGTCTCCTGGTAGTATACTTTTACAGGTTCTCATATTCCGCAGGGTAGCAGACCACGACACTGAAGCCAAAGGCACAAGGGCTAGAAAACATTGTGGCAGCAGTTCATATGCAAGATACAGCCAGCATATATTAGTCCTTGGAGTCACTACTGGAGATGTCTAACCCTGCCTACTCCCTATCTTTACATCAGGATACAAAGAGTCAAGCCTGGGCTAACCAGGACCTGCCTTCCAAACAGGTTCAAGCTTTGATTTTTTACATATGATTTGACTTTTAACAACTACCACAGCAACAAGTTATTCTACTGATCCTGACGTGGAGGAAGTTTTGTGGTATTTTCTGACTTTAGCAACCGTTAATCACGTTGAACTTAGAGTCTCCCTCTGAAATTGAGAGTGTAAGTTAGACATATTGAAACCCTCCTTTTTACAGACCCTTACTTTCACATTTCACTACCAACTTGAGAGAGTTACAAAACTGGAGCCCTCTCTGGCTTCATGATTTTGCTATCAATCTGTTAGTGTCCATGGTAATTTTTTAAGACTATTCCAGGAAACCTTGGGCGTAGCTCTGAAGCTAACCAAAAACATGGAGCTGTGTTAAAAAGCACAGCTGACACAGAGCCTTAAGTCTCCACCTCAGTTCAACCCAAGCAACTTAGAAGTAATAATCACAAAGACTCGAAAGTGCCATCGTTGTGAAGCAAACACATTCTCGTATTATTATAGCAGCTCTCTCCACACTTTAAACCTTCATTCTCCTGACAACAGTAGTGCCTTGTGAAGACCCAGTGCTGTGGTTACATGGCATTTTCCCAAGGTCATGCTTTCCTCTTTGTGCGCACATTTGCTAATCTCTGAAAGCATGCCTCTCCAGAGGAATATCTAAAAGGGAATGTAGGGGTGGGAGTCGATAGGAACCATGACTGTAGAAAGAGACTAGTGGGAAACCACAGGAAATGTCAGTATGAAGCCCCATATCAGCCATACATGCAGTTGTTTAAGGAGTAAGCATAGGCTTGGAGTCTTCTGGGACAATTGTTCATTAACTGACAGGAAAAGCCTGGCCTGAGGGATATTGTTATGATTTCAAAGTTGGTCTTTTCCTTTCTCTCTGAAGTGTCCAAATATCTCTACTTCATTGAATGCTTCCAATAAACAATCTCTTGCTCCCTTCTCCTCTCTCTGGTGTATGGCTGCATATAATCTAGAAAGTGATAAACTGTTTCCAGTGAGAAACACGGATTTTATTTTAACGCTGTCTGAAGGTTACCACCTTATTAGATGTCTATGAATCTGAAAATATTCCCTCTGAAATGTCTGACAGCCCCTGCATTCTGCAGCACACTGACATTGGGTTAGCTAGCTCCTCACGTGCTGCATATAGCTCAATCTGGGAGAACTTCTCAATGTGATTTTATCTGCTGAACCCATTGTCCTTGCTGCCAGATGTTTTTTATCCTCTGTTTTTATAATAATTTAGTGTTCACAAAAGACAAAGTGATGACCAGAAAAGACCTGCCCTGGTGACATGCAGGATTCAAATTTATTCATGTTATATAGTTGTGTGTTTGTGTATGCATGCGTGTGTGTGTGTGTGTGTGTGTGTGTGTGTGTGTGTGTGTGTGTGTGTGTGTGTAAACTGGGTTTCCTGTTTTCAGGTACTATATATCACCTTTAGTGCTTAACATTTGGAGTCAGACATACTTTTGTTGTACTATGATGCCATCGGGGTTTCACATTTGGTTCAGCAGAATACAGATGGAGAATCTTTGGCAGATGTTTAGAACTGTCTCCTCATATGGAAATGCTTCATCATTGTGTAATGTTTTGTATGAGAAATGTTTAAAGCAACACCGATAGCTGATAATTACTATCCTATATAATTCTTATATCCCTCAACACTTAAGTTTTACTCCCATAATTCCTCCTTAAACAATGGCTCTGGAAAGAGCATTTGTAAAAGGAGTATGGATGATCTAAATTTAATAGCTAATGAAATTAGCTTTTGATCTTGTTATGAAGTGAAATAAAATCTTAAGGCAAATAAAGTTTCAGTAGTATGTGCTGTTTTGCAACAACCTAGGCCATTCCTTTGTCGGGTAAGTAGGAGGGCATGTTGGATATACAATTTCTGTTTCCCTAACTCCTACCCTTGCCATGCATTTGTAACTACTCCAAATTTTTGGACTACTTTCAAGTATTCTTCTGTGTTGCTCAGATGACATAAAGAAGATGCAGTTGGATCTTATGGAGGATCTGGCTGTATTAGGTAATCTCAAGATGACTTAACAATATTCAAATGAGAGGATAAGAAATACTTTAAAGATATACTACAAAATAGACCACTGACTTCATGTGTGCTATTTATTCATTAGAAGGGTAAAACATGAACATGGTTTTTACGAGGCTTCCATTTAGAAGTCAGCATGTTGTGAGGTTTTCCTGTGACAAAAAAACAATTTGAGGGAGAAGTTTTTTTTATTTTTTTATTTTTATTATTATTATTATTATTATTATTATTATTATTATTATTATTTTACCCATAGTTCCAGAATGTATGGCCCACGATTGTATGAAGGGCAAAGTGGAGAAGAGGAGCTTACCTAATGGAAGCCAGGAAGAAGAGAGAGGGAGATGGGGAAATAAGGAGAGATAGGGACCTAGGGAGATAAGGAGATAGGTAGATACATAGTTAGATATGTAAATAGATAGATAGATAATAGATATATACATAGATGATAGATAATAGATTAGATAGACAGAGAGAGAGAAAGAGAGAGAGATATAAGGAGAGAGAGATAGAGACAGAGACAGAGGGAGATAAGGAAATAGAAAGGAGTGGGAGAGAGAAACTATTAATGAGCTATCTCCTTTCTATAATGTCCAGACCCTCATTTAGAGTGAGTCTTCTCCCTTAGATAATTCTTTCTGAATTAGCCTTGTAGATATACATCCAGAGATACACTTTAATAATCTATCACCTTCTCAGTCCATACAAAGTGACAGCCAGGGTTAATATCACAAACATTAAAAGTAGTTCAAAACAGAGGGCAGTTCTATATGTAATGGCCAGTCTTGGCCATCAATTTGACCGACTTGAGAGAGGGAACTTCAATTGAGGAGTTGCCACCATTAGATTGGACTATGATCATCATGTCTGTGAGGTATTTTGTTAATTACTAATTGACAGGAGAGCCAAGGCCACTGTGGGCTGAAGCAGCTGGGCCTGGACTATGTGAGAAATGTAGGAGACCAAGTCGAAACAAGCCAGTGAGCAGCACCCTACTATGGTCTCTGTTTCAGTTCTAGCCTTGGTTTCTTGTAATGAATGATGGGCTGTAACTTCATGGCTGAAATACACAACCCCCTTTTTTAAGTTAAGTGTTCTATCATGGCAACAGAGAAGCAAAGTAGGACACTGTAGTTACAGGCTGTCATGATTTTATGGTACATAGAATGAGTTATCTCCATTTATTTGCTTTTGAAACAATGATCTTTCAACCTATATCAATGTAAATGACACTAAGACCAGATGCAATATCATTAATGAGGTATGAGCATACTGGACCCTTACTATTGATCTCAGTTAAGGTTTTTATTGTAATAGACCATACATGATGTAAATGATCACAGACACATTACTTTCTATAGCATAAATCTTCCTTGTGAGTATACATTATGGGTTTTGCATTTTAAAACCAGAGATAACTGTTGTCTTAGTCAGGGTTACCATTTCTGTGATGAAACACCATGGCCAAAAGCAAGTTGGGGAGGAAAGGGTTTATTTGGCTTACACTTCCACAGTTCCTTGTTGAGGGAAGTTAGGACAGGAACAGGAAGTTAGGACAGGGCAGGAACCTGGAGGCAGGAGATAGTGCAGAGACCATGGACGGGTGCTGCCTACTGGCTTGCTTCCCTTGGTTTGCTTAGCCTGCTTTTTTTTTTTTAACAGAACCCAGGACCACCAGTCTAGGGATGGCACCAGCTACAATAGGCTGAGACCTTCCACATCAATCACTAATAAAGAAAATGCCCTACAGATGGATTTGATGGAGGCATTTCCTCAACTGAAGTTCCCTCCTTTCAGCTAACTTTAGCTTGTGTCAAGCTGACATAAAACTAAAAAAGACCCTATTCCAATTATGTTGTCTGATGTGGGACAGTAATAAATAATAAAAAAAAAAACAGTATGCTGTGCCTACTTCCTGAGTAAAAGAAGTACATCAACATTAAGAGAAGGAAAACAGAACTAAAACAGCATAAATGATGTCATTGGTAAAATGCCAGCACACGTAAGCATAACTTGTGACCATATAGTAAAAATTAGATGGACCGGATGTAGAAAAACTAACTCCTGGTATATTGAGTGTAGAATGAACGTAAAGGATCAGAGGGAAAGAATGACTTCGTGTTTCACTAACATTTTGGAAGCACACAGCTCATTTGAAGTTCTTTATTTGAAGAGTACACATAAAGCTGTAGGTTAAAAACAAACAAATAAATAAACAAAAGACAATTACGATGTTGGTTATGTTTCCTGCCAGTGACTTTCATAGACTTCTGACAAATCCTATTTCTGAATGCTACCATAAGCTTTGGTAAATATGCTTTTGTAAAATATCTTTAACTTGAGAGAGTTCAGGAAGGTAGCAGAAGTAAAAACTATTAGTTTTTCAATCTTATTATGCAAATTGAAAAGTCTATTCATGGTAGTAGTGAAGCCTCTATGGCATTAGTAAGTTCTATGATTGGAGAATGGGATATTTGCATTTTTCAATTTGAATACCCTAGAGTGCCAGACAGTTTGTACTCAGAACCTTAATGAGTAAAAATAAGTTTTGGTATTAAATTTGCCTAAAATGTAGCTCAGAAATTGGCAAAGCAGAATTCTCCTTTCCATCCTGTCATTAATTTAATAATTTAATTAACTATTTCACAAGTTCCGCAAGGACTTGTTGAGAATTTTTATAGACTTAAACACAATCCTAGGTCCAGGGATACATGAGTGAATAAAACTTGGACTCGCAATGCATAGGTGGGAAGATTGGTAAGTGTTCTGTTACAGTTCATTGCAAACTTAGGCAGGTTTGCTGTGGTTTATTCCAAGGATAAATCTTGTGATTTGCCATTTTGCCCTGTGATTCAGTAAAGAATGTTCACTAGGCAAGGCACAGAGTCATGTAGAATGATTTGAGAGTCACCATGATCTTTCACATCCCATCCCCAATCTTCCTTCTACAGCGTCTTCTAAAGCTTTATTATCTGTAATTTAACATTATTGTCTCCTCTTTTCAAAATAATTTCCATCTAAGTTACTGTATTTCCCCAGAGACCTGCCAAGGACCATGCTCAAAGTGCACTCGTGAAATAACAATAAACTGAAAAACAATCACCATTCTCTTGAAGATGCCGTGATAGGAATGCAAAATTGATGATAACACCACCACCAAGAAAAAGCCAAAGAAATTGATATTAAATTGATAATGTGCAAAGAAAACAATTAAAGCAAAAAAAAAGATTTGAAATTTTTAAATTAATTTTAGGTATTGTTTGAACATACTCATAGGCATCAATCACATGCTGACAGAAAGTAAGCATTCAGTAAGATTTACAGTTTTTTTTCCTTTCATGGAAATGTAGTTTTGTGCAATGCAGATGGGACCTAAAGGAGTGTCTCCAAATTCAGAAATACCCACATATAAAATATTAGCACTGTTACCATTGGCAACATAAGTAGTAAGAATTGACAACATAAGTGGTAAGACCTTGCATTGCTTTGGAAAAATGAAGTAACAAATGAAACCTGCAGAGGCTAGGGAAGATTTACTTAGAGGCCTTCTCTGCAGCAGACATCCTGACAGAGGGAAGCTGTTTTCTTGTCTTGACCTTTATATAATCTTCAAGGCAATGTAAAATTGTAGTTCTTCATCATTACTTGGACAAAACTCATATGAGCAAGTATTATTTATGGTGTTAATTTCCTAGAAGATACGTTATACTGGGCTAATTTACCCTGTGAAGGAGAGGATGGGGTAAACTAAGGATCATGACCATGTTTAAGGCTGCAGAAATGGATGGAGTCCAGTGTTACAAATATAATTTTCCTAGTATAATCTGATCCCCATTTGATTAGATGTCAGATAAGGGAAGCAAGGCAAGCAGAATGTCTTCTCTGATAAAACCACATTATTATTATAGACCTTCATCTCTGCTCTTCAGTCTGTAATCTTTGCCAGTGTCAGCTGTGCTCAGGTCCTGAATACTCATGAGACACTGAATTCCTTTTAAAAAGACTATTGCCTTGTTGCTCTCTTTATCACATAATGTAGAAACTGAAAAGGTGATTCCATTTGATGTTTAGCATACGAATAGTTAAGGAAAATAAGATAGAAACATGACATACTCATTTATTTAAGCTAACATGTTCAGTTTCAAAACTCAAGAGCAAGATTGCCACTCCCACGTTAAAGCCAGGGCAGCAATGAAGCTTCCAGGGGGGTGTTGAATCACATGAAAGAGCCATTTAAAGTGTCTTTTCAACCAGAAATAGAGTGGTTTTGTGCTTCCTTTGTGGAAACTGCACTATTCAGAAAGTAGTTCTTAAAACAGAAAAAAAAATGAATGATAAAACATACAACCAGTGAAATCTTCAAAGTGGCAGCTTGAAAATCAGCCTGGAGATTCATGTATTGATGGAACTGGTTGAATACTAGAAGATCAAAATTTTAGTCAAGAAGTCAGCAGAGGAAGCAAAGACACCCAACACTATGAACTGGTTGTAAGCCCACTGCAGTACAACCTCTAGCTAAAGAGTTCACTTTCTGTGCAAAAGAGGGACACACAGCATCTCTTGAGGTCTAATTGAATGGCCCTCAACTTGAAATTCATCTCCATCCTCTTGTCTTGTGCCTCACATTGGTTATAATTGCCATTGTCTTGGCTGCGTCCTTGGTTAGCTGGATTTATGATTTTCCATAGCATTCTTTACTTGGTGCCTTTGTTTGTGAGACACTGAGCCTCTTATTGGTAAAACCAAATGTTGGCTTCCATAACTAGTCTGGTCCTCTGCCACTGAAGGTTGGTTAGTCTGAATAAGAGTCAAGAGGTGATCGTGTTTTCCTGTACCCTTTATATTCAGAATGTACTGGCAATTTTCCTTAGAGTTCAATAGGTGGAGATGCTTCTCTGGAATTGCTCAATAAGCTTTTCCTTTAAGTGGGAGAGGGTGATGATTCCTTTACTGTAGTGTGCCTCATCTAAAAGGAAAACTTACTACTGCTTTAAAAACTTCCAGTTCTTTTTTTTTATTTAATAATTTTATTTTATAATTAATTTCACATATCAGCCACGGATTCCCCCGTCATCCCTCCTCCCACCCCCACCCCTTACCCCCAATCCACCCCCCATTCCCACTTCCTCCAAGGCAAGGACTCCCCTGGGCAGTTAGCCCAGCCTGGTAGACTCAGCTGAGGCAGGTCCAGTCTCCTCCTCCCTACACCAAGGCTGAGCAAAGTGTTCCAGCATAGGCCCCAGGCTCCAAAAAGCCAGCGTCCCCCCCCCCCCAAAAAAAAAGAAAAGTAATCAAGCAAGGCATGGAGACCAAGCCATTAAGCAATATTATTTCACAGTCTGCGCTTTAGTTTCTGTCTCCAGATTCATGCCATGAGTTCTTTCCCTGGCCTCTTTTCATGATGGACTACAAGCTATAAGGGGAAATAAATTCTCTCCTTCACAAAACAAACAAAAAAAACAACAAAAAACTTCCACTTCTCCTAGAGAGCATGACCCTGTATTCATGACTACAAAAAGTATTTCACGAATGGGTAGAAAAATAAAGTAAGATTTTAAAAGATTTAAATCAAGGGAAGCCTCGGACCTTGTGCCCTGAAGTGTAGAATCACTGGGCACCTGGACAAAAAGGTTACTTCTGACGGAGATGCTGAGCTCATGCATGTGGGTGGACCCTTTCCTAGGGTCTGAGAAAAATCATACAATGGCATCTAGTTCTGCTCTGTGGCATTTTTTCTGTCTGTGTCTTTTGAGGGACAACACCCACAAAGTGTGATTGAAAGAATGAAGAAATAGCTTCATATACATTGAGCTTGTAAATTAAAAGAGAGTTAATGCTAAAAATGCTATAATTAGATTAAGCAAGATTTAAAGGGTTTTTATTGATCTTTGTAGATTTATATTTAGAAAAAAACTGAAAACAAAATTTTCTTTAGGGTAATCCCCAAATGAGCCATTGTACTAAGTAAGAATGTGAAAATGAGTTTTTATGGTGATAGTCCCAATTTGATACCTGTGAACATATATGTATGCAATGATTTCCTATTGTATTATGAGTTAACAAAGCCAGAATTGCTTTTATACTAGTATAGCATTTAAAATGTCTGTTTAGCTAAAGAAAAAGAAAGTGACACTGTAATTTTCATCTGGTAACTTTTTGGCAATCCAGTAGTCCAACTCGGCGGGGGGGGGGTCCCTTCTCTAATGCTTTCATTAGCTGTACGTACCTTTTCATCTTTTTAATAGAATATACATACCCACATTTGACCCAAAAATGCCATTTGGAAAAGGATGCCTACACCGGTTCTGTGTAGGCTCTTTCAGAGTCTTCTGTGTTGGTCAAGGTTATTGTTTTTAAGGTAAGCATCTATGAATAAGAACACCTTTATACCAGATTGTTTCTGCTGAAATTAGAAAGGAGGGTATCATTTTACCTACCTAGGCATTTGGGAAAGAGATGTCAGTCTTTCCTTCCAGAAGTCAGTTGTTCTCTTAGCATCCCTATTATCATCAATCAACTTATGGTAAGAGTATCCAATGCGATCCTGCATACAAAGCACATAGGAGGGGTCCAGTGATGCCCTCTTTCAGTTTGACTCTAGATAGCAATGCCCAAGAAGAAAGATGAGAATAATTATTCAGAGAGTTGTCTTTAAGAATCCCTAATAGGATAATCTAAATTTAAGATTTAAGATAGAGGGAGAGAAAGCACAAATGTGTGATTTGTATGATACAAAGAGGATGATAACAGAGAGTTTACATATTGCTAAAAGGAGTTCAATGATATGTGAAATATATATATATATATATATATATATATCAAACCTTTATAGAAATATAGAAATAGAATGGAAAGCACAAATAAAATAGTCACCGAGGCTAATGAATGTGGTGGGAGTAAGTGGCAAATCTTGATTTAATATGAAACATAATAAAACATTGAATGAGGTCTGCATGGGACTCAGGTTATCAGATTTTTAATTCAGAGGCACTGCATCTTTTTTTGTATGTAATTATGGAATGAGAGTCTCTGCTTTTCAGTTGTTTGCTTGTGTGGCTTTGCTTCTAAGTTAGTGCAAAGATTTCATGACATGAGCTTTTGAAAACCCTTCTTGATGAAATGCCATATGACCATGCATTTAGTCCAAATTCTGTGATTGGGAATTGTTGTGGATTAGCTTAGTACAAGTTTGAATGTATTTGTCATGAAAACAGTAGAAACAGTCCCAGAATATGCCACTTGGGTTCTGGAGATTTTTTTCATAAATAATGACAAATTTCAAAGTAAATGACTTTGCCCATTTCTGTAGCAATCTCATCCTATTTTCCTGTTCACTTACCAAAGTATAAGAGATGACAAGCTTCCTTTGACAAGGTTTTAATTAGTTTCCATATGTGATACTTTTTATACCATGTGGTCCTGAAATTTTCTTTTTGTACAGAAAAAAAGTCCACTTAAACTCTTTTAATTATTTACCTGCATCCGATCTGATATTCCCTAAACAGATGGCTTTGACTTTTTTTGTTGTTGTTGTTCATGTTTCAGGTATTTTTTTTTAAGCTTTGTCTCACTCCAGCAAGTCAGGAGGCTTCGTTTGCTTTCTGAGGAACTCTATTGAAGAAAAGAGTAAATGACCAAACAGACCAAACAGAGGTCAACAGAAGGATTTTCTACAGTTAAATTCAATTACAGGCAATGACCGAAAAGAATACAAAATTGCCTTTCTGAAGGGAGAATGAATGTTGTCTTCCAGTTCCTGACAGTACCAAACACGTAGAGCCTTTTCAAAATGAACTAAAATTTGACATCTTGTTTTTCCTTTTTCTTTTACTGTGGGATCTGGGTGGGAAGCAGAGACTGTGGTTTGGTTTGTGCTCTGTGTCAGTTCTAGAGTTGGAGTAACCAGTGCCCAGTTTGGATAAGGACAGATTACTTTCCAAGGTAACTGAGTCAAGAGTGATTTGCTTTAACATAGTTTAATCTCTCCAGTTCTTACAGAGTGAATGCTAGCCACTGTCCTTGGGGAGTCAAGAGATAGTCACCTGACTTGCCTTCTCTTCCTTGGTCCAGACTGGTCTTGTCCGTGGTGGAGAGTTGCAACCAGGAACTGTCAGGGAGCATGATTTCAATCCTCCCAGAATGTATAATTCTCTGTTCCTACAGGGTCCCCTTATATACTTCGTCCACCTGGGAACATCTCTACTGCCACCCCATCCCATTCCCTCATTGCGGCCAAAACATTGCATTTTGAAATCACAGTATGAACCCTTTTTTATTCTTACCCATCTTTACCTGACTTCTTGTACAATAATGGATGTAAGCCTGTGTCCCCAACTAGAGTTTAGAATATTCCACACACTGTGTAAAGCATGCACTCAGAAAGCTCTACCCAGGGTCAATGACTTTCCAATGGGTTTCCCATCTCACCTGTATCACTCCCTCATCTCATATCATTATCTCCAGTATCTTTCACCCTTCTTACTTTCTGGCTTCTTCACTGTTCTTCAGCTTTAGTGGGTATGGGTTTGTAGTATCACCTGACAATTTGATATGCGTTACTGTTTAATTGATGTCATCTGTCTTAGATTCTTTCCTTATTGCTGTGATAAAATACCCTAAACTATGCTACTTAAGCAAAGAAGGGTTTCTCTGGTTCATAATCCCAGGTTATGATTTATTTCAGGCAAGTCAGGTGTAGGAGCTTGAAGTAGCTGGTTATATGATGTAATGTCAAAAGCAGAGAGGGATAAATTAATACATGTATGAAATTGTTCAGTTTGCTTTCTCTACCCTTATGAGCCATGATCTTCTGCTCAGGGAAACATTATACCCATAGTGGGTGGATCTTCCTAATAATTACCCACAGACAAACCCTGGGGCCAAACCAATCTAGATAATTGCATGTTAGACCTTTTTCTAGATTGTGTCAAGGTGTCAGTCCTAATGTTGACATATCATTTTATTTATTCTGGCATCTATTTCAAATCTTCACTGTGTTCTTTTAGCCTTATGACTAGGAAAAGGCATTACCTCCTAGTTTATGCATAGTTTGATGTCCTTCATCTCCCTTATCCCAGGCCCTGGTAAAGAGCAGCTTTCTGTTTACTTCTGCTGAAGATGCATCTTGTTGCCTCCCAGAGCCAGATTCCCATCTTTCTTATGACTCATTGTCCTTTCAGAATTCTTGATCCATGTATTTCTGCTATGTCTGCCTCTACTTCCTAGGTTAAAGATAAGCTCAAAGATATCCTTGATATAACGTTTACTAAGGTACATATTTTTGCTTGTTTTGCTTTATGTTGTGGCATGTTGAACTCTGGTCCTTACACACAGGCAACTCCACCATAGAACTATGTCTTTCTAGCTCCCAAGATGCACATTGGATGAATGTACAATGGATTGGTCTTTTCCAAAAATCTAGCTCCTGTTTTTCTGAACTTTAAAAATCAAATCACTTGAAATGTTCAGGAACATGTGTTGTCTTTCAAATCACAGATGCATTACTCAGTCTCTGAAATCTGCTTCCTGTTTAGACACATTGCTGAATGTCTTTAGCAGTTAGAAGAAGCCTCCACCTGTTCCTAGCTTGCTTTCTCTGTCTTGCCACTAGGTTCTACCTGTTAATTTGCTTAGTTTTCAGTCTTTATTCACCTTCGAGTTTTGTGTGATGCTTGTCCTTCACAGGTCTGGTTCTCTGTGACACTGGAGACATAACCTACCCTTGGTACTGAGGTTTTCACCCAACAGCCTAATGCCTCCTAGGAGAGTTCCTTCCTATCTACAAAGGTTGTTTTCCTTTAAGTTCAGCTGCTGTCTTACAGCTCTTCCACGTGCTTTTTACAGACTTGTGAGACAACCAAGGACAGGCATTATGTAAGACAGCATTTTTACAGAGGGTATTCAGGGAGGGGACTCTGAAGCTCTAACTTCACCCATTCCAAATAAGTCCCAGTTGGTCTCATGTAGCCAAGGAGATACTGACAAAAACATTTACCAGGTCGAATACAGCATGGAAATATCTCGCCACGTCTATCCATTCTTTTATTAAAAAGCAATATTGGGTACAATGGTGTATATGGGAGACATTATCCCATTTAGGCCTCTCTCATCCATAAACCGTTTCCTTGAGCCTTCTGTCATCTCCCATCACTATACATGCATACACCCACCCTGAGGGTCTCACTGCAAGTAGTCTGCACTTCTAAGCTTGGTTCTAATTCAAGGGAGTCACACTGACCTGCTGTTACAGCCAGAAACTTGGTTCTCACAGGCTGCAGGCCAGCACTGTGGCCCATGCCTTTTCATCAGCTATGTGGGGCTGATGAAAGGGCCCTTGTCTGGGCAAACCATTTCCAACCCTAGTATACTTTACACAGTGTACTCTGGGGGGTAATTGCCCACTCCTAAGTCAAGCTAAATCCTTTTTATATGTATTAGTTTATCATTTAGGTCTCCTGTAAACTGTTGCTCAGGCTTTAAAACCTTCCAGCAGCTCACTAACACAACGTTTGACTGTTATTTTTTCCCCTGGGCATTCTGACTTGACACAAATCTTGACAGGTTTGTCTCTGAATGACTGGAACAGATACCCTTCTCTTCTTTTACTTTCTTTCAGCTCCATCCATGACTCTTTTAGCACCTTATGAACCCTATTTATATCTTGATTTCTATCATTCACATCTTCCATAGTCTACCATAATTCATAAAAGGTGATAAACCACCACAGAGCTCAGTAAAACCATTAAAACCCTATATCAGTTGCTAGATGCATGTTGATAAAGCCTTTTAAGTTTCCTGTAAACACAGTCCAAACTTGCCTGATAAGCTATATGTAACAGACACTTAAGAAATCATAACTAATTTCTATAATGCTTATAGAAATTTAAAGGTTAAATTTTCTCTATTATCTTTCAGTCTCTGATATTTAATGGACTCTCAACTGACAATAACCAAGTGTCCCTAATGGCTTCTATGAGCCAGACCACCAAGGGTAGAATTACATCATATTTCCTCCAGTTACATAGACTTTCTCTCAAGGTGGAACAAGTTTCTCTGCTTCCACAGTGTTCAGACTGATCCCATCTGTCTTTACATCTCACAACATCATGAGCAAGGCTTTAACAGGTTCTTCCATTCCTTATTTAAAGACTTTCCAATTCAATCAGTTGAGAGACAGAACACTCCCTGGCTATTATAGTCTTTTACATTTATACGTTCCCTCTCTGCTTACTGAACCATGGACTCTCCTTTCATCTGAGGGCATCTTTTACCCCGTTTACCTTGTTCTCTTCTTCCTCATTATTTGACTCTTTCTATGGGTATCAGTTTTTTGAATCTTAGCCTCATAGCGCAGCTGATGACTTTTTAGCTATATTCAACTTGTATTCTATTTTTCTTTGAAGCTGCCAATTGTAACCATTGATGAGCCAACACTGCCATCTCGCACCCTATTACAATCTCCTTATCAAATCAGAGGCAAATGTGGAAGCTAGAAACAAACCTCATTTGCATGTCTTATTGTTGACAGCAAAGGCTATGCAACCAATCCCATAGCCTGCTTAAGAGTCCATCCAATGCATGCTACTTTTTAGAGTGCAGTACACTCTAAGCTATCAGCTGTTTTGGAGGCATCCCTGTGCTCACAAAGTCGGACTGCCTTGCTAAGGAGGTATGCCATGTCATATGAAATAGAAGAAGATAGTCATCCTGGGGTTCCCTCTAAAGATGTTCCACTTGCAGACAGCTTGACCTAGGTTGCATTCCAATCATGTATCTTATGAAGCCTGCAATCACCACTACAAAAAGGAGGTACACCATCCATATCATGGGAGGCAGATAGCCATAATGGAATTTCCCCTGTGGATGTCCCACCATCTCACAGTTCAGCCCCAGCTGCATGTCTCAGCGCCTTTTACAAGGCCATGCCACTACTCCTCTCTAAGGAGCCATCTGTTCTTTGGGCACATACTTGGTCAACAACTGTATTGTGTGAAACTTTTCCTGTAGTTTCGTGAACACGTGTCTACTCACCAGAGATACAGAACTAACAATAGATTTAAATAATGATACCACCAAAGTATAACTTACTGAACCAATGAATTTATTGGGGTTATTTACAGGAGTATGGGTAACTCACAGCCAGCTTAGATAATGACTCATGAAAGCTGGACTCTTGCAGCTCTCTGCCTGCCTAGCAGGCAGATCAAAAAGTCAGAATGTTTTCTCTTCCCAGTACATCCTGAGTATAAATCCTTTTGGAGGGAGGGGCTTTGATAATCTAGTAAATTTCAGGGATTTTCTAAAACTTGTGAATTGTTTATTTCCTGCATCTTACTGAGATTCCCTTCGGAACTGTCTGAGTCTTAGTGAGCTTCCCCTCCAGGATGGAATGTTTCCATTTGGAGGAGGTAATTGCTGGACAACACAAGTGCATCTTTTTCAAGTACTTCCAAGTTCACTTTTCTTTTACTCTATACATTTCCCCCTTCATAGCCTTTGCCAGGTTCTTGTTTTCAAAAGGTAAATCCTAAGTTATTCAAGGTTTATACTTTTTAGGTAGATCTGCCTTCTTGTAGATTCACCCCCGCCCCCAGATTCCCAAGTAACAACTTGATCACTTACAGTTATCCTATAGATACTCAAATGTAAATTCATCAGTTCTCATTTGAATGTGTTTACAAATACACTCTTAAATTATATCTTTATGTTTTGCAATACCATAACTAAAGTGTGTTATTTATTTTTGCCTCATTTCTTCAGCTGTTCTTTCTGTAGTGTGTCCTGTTTCTTCTCATGCCCTATCCTTTCCCTTTTTTATGCTCCTACATACATTGTTTACATGATTACACCTTTGTCAGCCCTTGTAGTCAACTATTAGCAATTACTATCACTCTAATTTTCATTTCACACATCTTTAGCATTTCTCTTTATTATCTTATCCTTTTTTTTGTATCAACAGAGGTAACTATAGCTAACATAGAGAAATAAATATTTAAATTTGAGTGGATCACATAATAAAAATGAAATTATAGCTTACATAAAGCAGAGAGATGATTCCAATAGTCAAGAGTGGTTATGAATCAGCTTCATGCAGTTATTCATGGGCTCAGCATGACAGAGTCTCAGACATCAGAACCACTAGGCTTTCAAAGTTGCCTTAGGACTCTGTACTCAACTGATGGGATGCTTATTAAATGGCCTATGGGAGGTCATGAGGTACCAAGCTCACAAGGGCTGGCATGATAGCATCTTTATCTTCCCATAAAGTAGTACTCATACTCATGTGCCTCACATGACCCACATAGTTCTGCAAAGTCAGTCCATTGTTCTTCAATGACAGTGCTGTCCCATGCGTGAGAACAGCTCAATGACAACTATGTCAATTGTAAACCTATCTCAACTCACAGTTCACTTTGAAAGACTTTTAATGTTGGTAATGAATTTAATTTTTTTAAACAAATATAGAAGTCTCCCACAGGCATGCAAACTGAGGAATCACAAAAAGGGAAATGACACATAAAATAGTGGCCATACTTTTACACATTCTACATTATTTGAGATTCTGACCCATGGTTCTTGACTCCAATTTTTGTCTTCCCTTCTTAGGGAGTCTGACACAAGGTATTGGATGCTATTTTGTAAGTAGCTTTCACATCTCTTGAATAGGATACCAAATGACTGAGGTGGAACTTGTGCATAATAGGCAAGTACTCTACCACTGAGCTATATTGTCAGCTTAAAATTGATCTTAAGTGGGAAAAAAAAGTACAGTAAATGCAGAACTCACTGCAAGATATTGATCTTTTGTTGGGAACACTTTGCTTATGTTGGCAAACTAAGCCTAATGTAAGCCTACTTCTAGCTGTGAGTAAAATCCCCAACAGAAGATTTTGAGCAGAATTTTGTGACTTATGTTCTATCTTATGATATTTCTGTATATACAGGTTAAAAGGGGGAAGGACATGGTTAAAATTGAGATGTAGAAGGCTGTTTGAATTGTTGATGTTAGAAATTAACATTATGAGAACATAGATAACACTAAGACCACCTTTATGGGGTGTCACATATATGGAACAATGCCTATTTGGGATGCCTTTATAGGATGTAGGAATTTAGAGCTAGAGGAAACATTCTTAAAATCTCACTTTTCTGCAGCTCCAGTTTAACTTATTTCTAGGCATCACTATAAGTCAAAATAATGGACATCAGGTGCTTTAGCAGCACTCTAAATATGTATAAACATTTATTTAATTTTCCTTGTATTATACATTTTCATAAGGTTTATATGGCAATTTCCTTTCATGTGTTAGAGTTATAAATGAACATCAATAATGATTCGCTTCATATTCAAACATATTTTCTTGCTAGCTCAAGAAAAATTGTGATTTATTCACAGGCTTTATTGATTTATAAAACAAACCAATTATTCTTTTCTTTAAATACCAGTCCATTTGTTACTAGTGAAATCAACAAATATATGTCACAGAATGTTCTTATACCTAAAGATACATCAGAGCAACATTATTGATTAAATTACAGTCAATAACATTGATCGCTTAAATCACCCAAATTCTGAAAGCATGATTTGGATCAGTCCTTCATTAAATACTTTAGCTTTTGAAAAGACAAGATTTCATAGAAGTTGAGCATATGTTCCCTGAAAGAAATATGGTGGTTATAAAGCCTAGTTCTACTTTAGGAGGGTGGATATGAACTAGATATACAATCCATGAAAGATGATTGCAGAAGATGCACAAGAATATTACTAAATAATAAGTTATTCTTATTTGGTAATTTTAATGCAACAATTGCCCTTTTTGGGAAACAAAACTTGTGGTTGTTATAAGTATCTATTGGCCAACGCTTCCTGAAAATTTTAGCACCGTCTTACTCTGTTCTAGCTCTGTCATCTTGGGGAAGTACTGGAAGATGAAGAGAGCGTGGGCTGCCTAAGCAAGAACACTGCTAATACTAACAATTATGAACATTCAATTGAGAATAATTGAAAGACCCACAATGCTGAAGTTCATTTTTTGTCAGTATCTGCAGTTTTACAGAAATACAACCTAGAAAGTAGAACTTTCATTCTTCTTCATGGAAGTGGAAAATAAAAATATAGATTGTTAAATAAAAAGCCCTCACATTTTTGAAGATGAAACACATTCAGGCAAGGGATTGCATGTATTATGTTGTTCACTTACATTTGGATAATAGGTATGTCAGAGTAAGTTCCAAATACAAAAATTGTTTTGATTGCTATATTTGAACACCAGCAATATGGCACCTCAAAGTTCCATCTTAGTGCCCGGATAAGATACTGAAAATGTGCATTGGCAGGGATATACTCTTAAAGCTTGATTTCTTCAGCATGTCAAAGAGAACCTATAATTCAGAGATTATACTTTCTATGTAGTTTACCCAGTACATGAAAAAATTCAAATTTTTTTAAAAAGATAAATAGTAAGTGTTGATGCTGAAATAATTCTGTATTATTCAGAAGTGGCTCATTGGTGAAAGAATTGTGTCAAATAGATATGTATGTCCTCTATCGTCTCACTTTCTATGATCTATTATGCCAATTTTCTGATGAGATTTTTCTTTTTTTGAGAATGTGGGGTAGGAGATACAAAGGCAAATGGGCTTATTGTCTTGCCTGGAGGTGCTACAGCTGGGAAGAGGAACATCTCTACAGAGGTTGTTGCTTTAATTAAACTTCTCACTGATGACAGAGGCATCAGACAGTGAGGTTACATTGGTATACTTCAGGATAGAGAAAAGTCATGTTAGGAAACCAAAAAGTATGAAAGCAGAAATCATGAAAAAAAATGATACTATTAAGGAAAACTAGACCAACTGGTATATGAGGATACCAAAGTAGGAGTTATATGGGCTTAATGGTTTTCAATGTCTACTCCAAGAAAGTAGGAAATCTTTTCCTTGGGTGGCAAAGTAGGAGAGATATTTAGTTAGGTTTTTCAATGATATATGTTTTCATTTTCCCCGGGGACAGCTGGAAACTATCAGAAGTTTTTGAGGTGATAGATTTGTATTAAGAAATCCTTATGTTTGAGCACTACATTTGATTGATTGACGAGGTACATGACTTGGGGGGGTCGTTAGAGTTCAATAAAATGATCAGTTGCACTTATTTTAGATCCTGAACTAGAGGCATACCTATCCAACCAATGAAAACAAATTTTTGTTTCTATGTATATATCCCTTTAAATGACTGGCTGTGTATTATTGACATTCTAGCTTGATCTATTGAAAAGTGATAATTGAAAGTATTATACACACACACACACACACACACACACAGAAAGAGAGAGAGAGAGATGAGAGAGAGTGATGTGTGTGTGTGTGAGAGAGAGAGAGAGGGGGGAGGGGGAGGGGGAGAGGGAGAGGGAGAGAGATATTTTGAGGTCATGATATCGAGGCTCCCGTGGCTAGTTGAGGAAAAGTTACATAAGGTCAACAGACATGCAGTGTGCACACACTGAGCCAGCTGCCATGTCAATGACTTGCACGATTAGAGAAGTTCATGGTCAAGAAGGTTATTGAGGAAACACTGTGTGATCAGTGTCTACAGAAAACTTGGTGGAGTCAACACCTGCAAAACAGATGCCCCAAAGACCTCAACCAATGCTGTGAGGGCACTAGAGAGGGATAACCTTCCAGAATCACCCTGAATTGGAGCAAGAGATGCATGATCTAGACATAGACCACCAGTACCAATCATTCCCTACATAATGCATGGACTGGCAATTAATAGGGAAATCAGCCACCACCTGATTTCTGGTAGCTCTGGGTGCTGCCTTGCTGAATATGAGGTGTGGCAGTGGGCATTTTACCAGAGTGAAGCAGGAAAGGAGCATGTTTATGGGGCTAAGGTTGTTCTCTGTAACCTGAGTTCACAAAGAAGCAACAGAGGAGTAATTTCCTTTTAAAGAGTTAAATAGCCGTTCAATCACACACTTAATCATTCCCTTATTTTCAAACATTTTTATGTTATGTTGTAATTAACATATCATTAGGCATAGCTTTCTATTGCAATAGTCCTTTGGAGTATGTTCTTTACTCCTTTTTTATTTTATTTTTCTCAGAGGAACCCTGTTGGCAATGCAGGTTGGCCTTCCACTCTGGATACTCCGTCTTTCTCCCCCAGGTGCTGTGATTGCAGGCATGTGCCATCATGTCTGGCGGCAACATTTGCTTCTGATGTATTATAATCTCTATGCTTTAGATATAAATACGAAATGGATTCTATAAATAATAGAAACCATCCATTTCTGAACATCTTTTATGAGATGAGTGTGGGGCTGCACACATTCAAGTTCATTCATGTTTTCAATCTAAGAGGAATTAGTTTGCTGCCTAGCCTCCTGAAATGAAATCACTAATGATTTCTCATGAGTCGAATGATTTATGATAGCACTGCCCATAGCCGAGTTTTCTCCAGTCACATTACTCAGCGAATCAGACTTTCACAATAAAGTCTTCCTCTGAGTTTACAAGGCACCAATATGATCTGGTTCATGATATCCTTCACTGGCCTGTGCAATCTTGGGAGTTGAACGAGGCAGGCAGGAATCATGAAATTGCTACTGCAGGATCATTCAATGGCTTATGGTGGGAGGTAATCATGGAATAGGGCCCGGTGACTGTGATGATTTCTGATCTGCCATAATCGGACCACTGCCTATTCTTTACTGGCAGCACACACACACACACACACACACACACACACACACACACACACGAAGGCAGAGCAGATGAATGTGGTGGCAGACAGAACCAGGAGGGTTTTTAAAGGGTCCTTCTCCATTTATATCCACTGATTTCCCCAGGATCAAGAACGCATAGGTACCTTCACTGTTGTAAGTGAAGACAGGAAGATAATAGTGCTTCAGAAGTGCTTATGTTTTCTCTATAGGTTCATAGCTATAGGTGTATTACAGATAGGTGTATTAACTGTCTGTTATGATCATGGCACATTCATATTGGTTAATATAGCAGGTCTTCCAAAGCAAGAGCTCATGCTATCAATTTTCACATGTTACATAGAAATGGGAGAGTAAAATTTAAGTCATAGAGCACTATATTCCAAAGCCTTCATTCAGAGGCTCACACTCCAGTCTGTGCACAAGAAACACAATTGGAACTTGAATTATAGATGCTAGATCATATTTCTCAAAATTGAGATTCTAGGTCTGGGGTGGGGTTCCCCCAAATGGATGCTATACCAAAAGACATGTTAATGTGGATTGGGGGAAAGTTCATGAGGTCTCAGCCCTACACAAAGAACTACAGGTAGCCAGTGAATGCTGAGAGCAGGAGACATCGTATTTCCCAGTGAAGAGCACACCAATTGGTTACTTGATACTAAATGTCCAACCCTGAAAACATATACATATACATAACATTGTATAAACATTGTAAGTTGTGGTTATGTATTAGGAACATATAATTAAATGCTCTTATATTTATATTTAGAAACAGGTGCATATATCCTTGTGTATATGTATGTACACACATAATAATTAAAGAAGAGGTTATGAATTTGAGTAGGAGGTGATATACTGGAGGGTTTAGAAGAAGGAAAAGGAAGAGGAAAATGATGTAATTATATTATAATCTCTAAAAATAAAAACCTAAGAAAAGCCAAACATTAAACAGCTTGATAGGAATATGCCACCCTTCTGGTTTTCTGTCTGTTGTTGTGGTAAAGCACTTGCAAAAGCCACTTACAGGGAGGAAAGGTTTCCTGCACTTAAACTTCCAGGTCACGACCCATAACTGAGAGACATCAGACCAGGAACTAAAGCCAGGAACTATGAAGAAACAGAGCTTTCTGGCTCTCTCACTTGCTTATATAGCCTGGGCTGGCCTAATCAGGACATGGTAACATGGAGAGCAGGTGGCTCCTCCCACCAATCACCAATTAAGACAATTCCTGACAGACATGCCTGGAGATCAACCTTATAAAGACTTTTACTCAATTCATCCTATTTTTTCAGGAGATCTTAAGCTGTGCCAAGTTGATAGTTAATGATACCAAGGATGGCCACAAAGCCCAAATGGAGGACTGTTGCCTATATGAATCCCACACTGCCGCTTTTCTGTATTTTTATTTAAGAAAGAGAGGGAGCCACACTTCCAAAATTGCTTCCTGTTAAGGGTCTTGTGGAGTATGGACACTATACCTGAAGGTTATGTATTACGGAACGTTCCTACTCCTGTTTAACATTGCAACCATCTGCTGTGCCCATAAACTTCATAAGTATTTTACATTAGTTAATAGGCACATACTAACACTGCAGGTAAATATGACTTACTAGTAACAGAGGGAAATTTGCAACAATGGTACAAATAAGTAAAATGTGCAAGTAGAAATTTTGTTTATTTATACTTCCTGCAAGATTCCCCCTTTCCCGATATATTGAAATAGTTTTGCCATTCTTGACTGACTTACATTAACATTGTACTTCCATTGAAATTAATGGCCATATAAATTATAATTTATTAACACTATGCAAATAGAATCAGAGTTGTATATTCCTGGGATGAAGAGTTTCCATCCTGAGTACACATAAAATAGCTAGCACACTGGATATCTACTTAGTTATAAGCACTGAATTCAGTTCAGTCAAGTGTCTTAACTTGAGTCCTTATTATATGTTAGACCTTTTGATAAGGACCTTATTCTCATTTGGTCCTCCAAGCAATGGATAGGTGGGAGAAACAGGCTTCTCATCACAGAATAGATGGTGTAGCAGAGACCCAGAGAGGAAAGGCCAGTTGCTCAATACCGCACAGTACATGAACTATGCTCCTAAGTGAGGCCAGCACCTGAAACCACTTACCATTGGATCTTTATCTCATGGCTAGCATGTTTTAGCTTGGAATCATAGGAAAACATCACACAATTTTTATGATACAATGTAGTAAATATCTAGCAGAGTAAAAAGTTATTTTTATTATAAAACAACAAGTATCAGGTTCCTATTACTAAAACATTTGACTCATATGTTGAGGATATGGAATTGGGGATTGAGAATAGGACACCTTAGGGTATAGCTCTACTAAGAACTCTCTACCATTAGCTTTACTCAACTTCTTAATCTGAATAAACACCAGGGGAATGCATGGAACATCTACCTTAGTTTGGCTGGGAGAAATTATAATTCAAAAATACCTATTAAAAAACACTTAGCCGGTTGTTTCCTTCCTAGCAGCTGCTTCATAACTTCTGCTAATGCCATCATTAGTAAGAAATTTATCACATAATCAGGGCATGGTATTTTTATATCTCTCTCTTCATGGTAAGCTACAGGAAATAGGATAAACATATTGCATTTAAAAACTAAAATGGGAGAGCCTGCTACTATTATTCTGTTAAGTGGACAGAGTATTAAAATGACTCCTAACGACTTCTCACTGTGTCCATAGATCAGTGCGTCACTCAAATCCCATTGGAGAGGCTTCTTCTTACAGTAGATGATGATTAACACTGAGATCCATGACTGGAAAAGAGGCAGTGAATGCATGACTACAGAGTACTCAGTGCTAAATTGGGCATTTATATCATGACCCTTATCCACAAGGCTCAGGGATCTTTGAGAAAGAAGGGGTAGAAAGATTGCAAGAGCCTGAGGATGTTTTCAAGAAAACACCGTTTTCCAGATGGAGCAGAACAACTGAACATATGAACTCAGCATGCACAAGATCTGCTAAACTCTAGACAAACAAAATCTCTGTATAGAGGGGATACTGAGGTAGGTAGGAAGTTCCATACCCAGCTGAGGGAAGAATGTCATTTGATTCCTACAGAGAGAAGAAGAATGCCTTTTTTTTTTACCCTAAAATGGTGTTATTCTTGGTATATGCTCCATGAGAGGACTCATACCTAAGACATATTGGACAACACAAATTAGACTTGATACTTTTTTTTTTAAAGAGAACACTTATGGAGGTAGGGAATTTTATATATCTATTACATGAAATTCTCAAACAATAACAGTTAAAATGAGAAATATGGAAAAGCCTGGTGTCTTATATTAATAAACACAATGACAGTATTACATAGTCTAAATCTTTATACAGTAATAAAAATTCTATGAACATTAGTTCCAAGTATAAGGAGCACGCTCGCACATTCAGACTAAGATGATGCAGCACAAAACAACTCTGCCTTAGAGATTGTTGGGATCTGAGAAGTGAAAGCTGCTGTGGGGTGTCCTGTATGCTGTGAATATATGTTGCTATGATTGATTGGTAAATAAAACGCTGATTGGCCAGTAGCCAGGCAGGAAGGATAGTGGAGGTGGGGCAAGGAGAGAGGAGAATGCTGGGTGGAAGAAGGCTGAGTCAGGAGTTGCCAGCCGCCAATATGTAAGATACTGGTAAGCCTTGAACCACATGGTAAGGTGTAGATTTATAGAAATGGGTTAATTTAAGATATAAGTACTAGATAGCAAGAAGCCTGCCATGGCCATACAGTTTATAAGAAATATAAGTCTCTCTGTGTTTGCTTGCATCTGAGCGGCCGCAGGAATGGGGGGTGAGAGAGATTTGTCCTGACTGTGGGCCAGGCAGGACCAGGAAAATTTTAGCTACAGAAAGCTCCATGTGGAAAGGGTTGGTGACCTTGAATTTACTGGCTCAGAAGAGGATGGTTTGACAATTTGCTTAATAGGTATATCCAAGTGTTTTTTTTACAAAATGTAGGGAAATGTAACAGCTTGATAAACCAGCGTGCCTCCATCTTGGGCTTGGAAAACAACTTATAATAAAAACAAATTAGGTTAATTCCTATTTAGATTATATCTGTTTCTCAAGGACTAGGTTATGCCCCACATGTAATCTTAACTACAAGTGGTTTTGTACTGCCTGTTCCAGTAAATGGCAACCACGCTTTTGTTTCAAGAAGTTGTTATGATCACCTTGTTATGACCATATCTTTGATTCAGGAAGCTATTTTGATTAACTCGTGCTTATGTTCTGCTCGCACAACCCTGTCTATTTGCCTGCCAAATCTCCTGTTTGGAAACCTCCTTCTTCTGAGCTTCAAAAACTCATACCTTGTCCAAGGCTGATCTCTTGAACCCTGTCTTAGTGAAGACAGATGTGTACATGAATTAAAAAAGCTTGCTTTAATTGAGTTGGCTATGTTTTGGGACTGTGGTCTTTCTTCTCGAATCTGTGGGAATAACACATTGTTTTAATAATACTAATTGGCAAAATTGTTCTTCCAATGTTTATCATAAAGACCACAAATAAATAATATACCAGACCTTTCAGAAATCATCTAATTCCAGGAAATGAAAATCAAAGTGAAACCTTTATGCCACAGCTGGAATATTGTTAGCATTATGTTAGTTGTCTGTGGGAGTCCACAGAGGCTCCCTAATAAGGCCTTACTCTAGGTCAGAAAGTCTGAGCTTGCTTTACTCAGCAGGGATACATAATAGGATGATTTGGCCAAAGGCATGGTTACCAGGTGTTTTGAAGGATCTACACACTTGGTTGTATGTTGTGTTTTGATCTTGAAAGGGGGATGTCTTTGGCCTCTCCCTTTGCTAGTGTATAAAAAGCCCATTAGAAATAAACTCGAGGCTGCTGGATATTGGCCCAGCCGCCATCCCAAAGCTATCCCGTGTCTCTGTCTTTTTCTCCATCTACATTTATATTTCTTCCTATTATTTTCCAGTTCCTCACTCCCCCACTTCAAGGGACCCTTCAATAGGTCGGGGATGAATCCAAATGTTGGGTTGGGCCCCAAGAGTTGTCTAGAAAACTGAAATAGTGAAGTTTTATATCAATAGACATTTTTGAGAAAACAATTTCTAGTCTTTGAAAAGCCACCAGAATTGACAAATTTTCAGCTATACACAAACCTATGGAAAAGAGTTTAGAAATTAAGAAAAAGGGTGTGACAATCCTTTTTGTGGTTTGGAAATTCACTGAAGTGAGCTATGTAAGTGAAGATACCACTTCACAGAAGCAATCTCATATGCCATTTCTTAGATTTAGATTTTTGCTTCAATGTGGCAGATGTCTTCGACAATGGCCACCACTAAACAGAAGAATTCCCCATGGACCTACCATACACCACATATCTGGTTGAGTGACTGATGAGTTTCATTAAAAAAAAATCATTGAGTGAATTTTGGGATTAGGACAGAATTTTAAACAATTTCTGACATGACTCTAATACCCTTCTTCCATATTCTGTTATGGATTTACATGTCATTGCATTTGTAGCACTGATGATTATAAAACCAAATATTTATATACTCTGAAAAACACCATACCATGCACCCTAGGGCATTAAACATTCAGTCATGATTGAATTCTTTATGTTTAAAACAACTAAGCATACTTTACTCTGCAAATTTGCTTTCATTTTAAATAAACAGCACATTTAAATAAAGGATTTTTGAAAAATTTTTAAACACTTTATTATTGCATAAAACTGATGACCTGACTGCTCCATGGTATGGTGAAGAGGAATGCTTTTATTGTAGATATGAGGGAGAGAACCGCCAGAGGTATCTGGAAGAGTCCAGAGCAGAGAGAAAGAGAATTAGGCTGGACTTGGTCTGCAGAGTGGACCTGTCCATGAGAGGAGAAGGACAGGGAGATAAAGACAAAGAGTGTGAGCAAAAAAAGAGGGTGAAAGTGAAGGACATAGTCAAAATAGCGGGGTTATAAGAATGCACAGCTGGGAGGAGGGAATCCCATGAGTTAGAGACAGTTTAAATTAGGGGAAGAGGTGAGAAGAGCCTGGATGCCAGGATTACACTCTAGAATGGGTACGAGGTACTTGTGATACTGAGGAAGCCCAGAGGCCCACATGAGCTTTGGTGTGCCCATAGGCACCACAGACAGCCACTTGTCCCTTCAGCCAGTGGTAAGAGAATGACTCCTCTGGTCAATGGGAACCAGTTTCACAAGTTCTGGAAGAATGCTGGCTTTTGCCCTAACCGCTAGAATTTGGGGAAATGGAATTTCCAGTGGACCTGGCATTATTAGTAAGTGTTTGATTTATAGACTATTTCCTATAGATACATGCCAAGTATCGGGTAAATGTTTTCCAGGTAGAAGGGATTTGAAGCGGCAAATTTTAAGAAGCCCTAGTGCACGTCAGAGGTCTAGAGTGAGGAAAAGTGAGATAGAAAATAGTTCTGGAAAATCTAAATCCAAGAAGCCACGAAAGGGTGAGGGAATAGGTATCAGACAAAAATCAACATAATGTTGAGAGCAATAAAAGCAGAGAGCGATTTCCTGGCATGGAAGAAAAATGGGAAAAAACGATTGTAATCCATAGAAGAGTCTAAGAAAGGGCTGTCAACAGGTGGGAGTGACTGAACAGAACTGTGAAACTAGACAGAGTTTATATTTGCCTTACCAACATTTCGAAATATGGGGGTGTAGTGGGCAGCTACCCCCACTGAGGCTTCGGTAACTGTCACGCCTACAAGGCAGAACTGGGACAAGAGCCCTTAAGACCCAAGATCCGGATGTGCCGGCTCTCTTGGTTCCTGGATCCTGGACACTGGATGTAGATTAAGCAGAGTTTTCCAGAAAACACTGCTGGACTGCACTACATCTTTCCTGGACCCTGTAACCTATTCCTCTACTTGTAAGTTACCCCCAAAATAAACCTCCCTTTTAACTACGTGGAGTTGCCTTAATACTACAATCAATATCTGGCACATATGAAAGTTAAAACCTTCCTTTAAAAAAAAAAAGGAGCGGGGGGGGAGGGGTGCTGTGGGATGTTCTCTGTGTTGTAAATGTTTTGCTCTGATTGGTTAATAAATAAAGTGCTGATTGGCCAGTAGCCAGGCAGAAAGTATAGGCAGGACAAAGAGAGAGGAGAATTCTGGGAAGTAGAAGGCTGAGTGAGGAGACACTGCCAGCTGCCACCATAAGAAACAAGATGTAATGTACTGGTAAGCCACAAGCCATGTGGCAACTTATAGATGTATAGAAATGGGTTAATTTAAGATGTAAGAACTAGATAACAAGAAGCCTGCCATGGCCATACAGTTTATAAGTAATAAAAGTCTCAGTGTGTTTAATTGGGTCTGAGTGGTTGTGGGAGCCGGGTGGACACAGGAATACTCCAGCTACACAAGGGGTCTCAACCTTGCTTTGCTTCACTTTTCATATTGGTTAAATGGAGAGGACAAATGAATTTTAGCAAGACCGCTAGAGGAACATGTAGTAGAGTCTCAAGTCAATTAACATTCATGTATCACTAATTACACTATGATCCCTTCTGAAGTTATTCTATGAGCTAGTTTTGAAAGAGTAGAACAATGAGAAGAAAATAGCACAACAGAAGATAAAAAGTAACCACACAGGAAGGAAGACAGTACAGGAACACTAATCAAAGACACAGTCTAAGCATGTTAGTTGGATTCCCAGGAAAAGGATGTTTTAGGGATCATAAAATTTCAAATATCAACTATGTCATATAGGTCAAAATAAGGCATGAATTAGTTTTCTAAAATTTTGTTTATTAGAGGGATAAATTTGTTTTTAAAAAGTTCAGTAAAAATACTCATATTCTCCACATGTTCAGTTGCAGTCTTCAATAAACCTTGAAAATATTCATATTCCAAATCATAAAAGCAAAGCAATTACAGCAATTGTTCCTGCAATTTCTTTGTTACTAAAAGAACTGAATACTTTTATTGATTTACAATGAAGCAATTTAATAATTATTTAATTTTAATTTCAATAAGCAGGCAATCTTATTTTTAATTTCCCCCTTTTGAAATTAATTCAAGGGCTAAGATTGAATTACTTAATCTCTATCTGATGTACTTAGGACAGAAAATATTTTTCTAGAGGTAATAGCAATTAGGCATGTATAATTATACAAGAGAGCAATTTATTTAATGAGATTTCACTAAAGGTATTGAATTTGTGATTACATTATATGAGGATAGAAAATATTTGAGTCAGTGTAATGACCTAAAGAGATTTAAAAACCTCTTACTGTAGCTTGTTTATGTAATTGTGAGTATTTGTGAACTGATTCTGAGATGTGTTTAATCACATCTCTGCTGTTTTAATAGGTGATCCTTTCAGTGATTGCCCTTCTGTTGGAATAGAAGATATATATTACATATATTCACATTCTAGTGAGTGCAAGACATTAAGAAGACATCATTGTCTTAGTAACTTTTAAATAATGACCAGCCACTTAGCTGTGTTAATTTACTGTGTAACCTACCCAGAATATTATTGGCAACTAATGTGTTCGCTAGGGAATAACAATATTAATCCCCCTGTGTACTGGTTAGTGTCTTCTCAGCTTGATACAAGGTAGAATCATTTTGGAAGAGGGTGCTCATCGGAGAAAATGTCTCACTACATTAGTTTGTGGACAAAGTCATTTTCTCAGTTGATCATTTATGCGTGTGTGGATCCAGCCCTTTGTGGGTAGTGCTATCTCTGTGCATATGGTTCTAGGTTGCATAAGTAGGCTGAGCAAGCCATGAGGAGCAAGGCCAATAATCAGCATTTCTCTATAGCCTCAGTCTCATTTCCTGACCCCAGGCTCCGTCCTTGAGCTCATGCCCTGACTTTCCTCAGTGATGGAGTGTGACCTGTGAGATGTAAGATGAAATAAACAATTTCCTCCACAAATTGATTTTAGTTATGATATTTTGTCACAGGGATAGAAACCCTAAGACATGCAGCATATGTTGGTTAGGAATTTTCAAATTCTAAGAATGTGCTTCAAAGAAAAATTTCTCTCCCCAGTGCATGTTGAACATAAATTTGTTGGAATGGTAGATGTTTATAGAACATTTTCACTCCAAGTAACATATAATAGCTCAGTCAATAATTGACGTTCTGTGTCTCTAGAGAGAAATAACTAATGAAAATGAGCTCCCTGTTTCTGTCATCACACACTTGAAGAAAAGTCATGGTTGAGTTTGGAACGTTCCCATCAGGCACATGTGTTGAGAACTTTGGTACTATTTTTTGAGGTGGTGGAACGCTTAGGATTTGGGGTCTAGCTGGAGAATGTGGGACATTGAGTTACTTCCTCTCTCTGCTTCTGGCCTACTGTAGGTCACTGCTGCACACGTTCCTGTTGCCTTGCCTTCTGCCCCACTGTAGGTCAAGAATGAAAGAAGCCAAAGACCAGGGGGTGAAACCAGGAGCTAAAATCAGCTTTGCACCCCCAGTTGTTCATATCAGATATTTTCTCATTAATAAAACTGTAAAAGGATAAATTAGAAATTTTTTCTCACACAGACAAGAAAGAGACTACTAAAGAAGCAGCAAGTCTCCTTGCTTAAGATGCTCCTGTAGGGACAGCCTCCCTGTTTAGACTTTCTCAGAAATTCAACATCTTCTTGACGCTCATGGTCATTTGCATTGGCATAGGTGTAGTTGGTTTTTTTTTTTTTTGCTTGTTTGTTTGTTTCATTTGTGTGTGTGTGTGTGTGTGTGTGTGTGTTTACTCTTTATTTTTTGCTCTTACGGGGGAGCTGCCACCCAGCTTCCAAATAAATCATACACAGAGGCTTATTCCTTCTTATACATGTCTGGCCTTAGCTTAGTTTGTTTCTAGCCAGGCTTTCTTAACTTAAATTACCTGATCTACCTTTTGCCTCTGGGATTTTACCTTTCTCTATTTCTGTATATCTTTTCTTTCTTTCTTATTCTGTGTCTGGCTGTGTGGCTGTGTGGCTGGCCCTTGGAGTCTTCCTCTCTTTGTTCTCTTGCTCCTGATTCTTTCTCTTTCTTTTTTTCCTTCTATTTATTCACTCTGCCTGTCAGCCCTGTCTAATTCTTTCTCCTAGCTTGATATTGGCCTTTCAGCTTTTTATTAGACCAATTAGGTGTCTTAGATAGGCACAGTAACACAGCTTCACAGACTTAAAAATTGCAACATACCACTATCCAATGGGCTGGGGTTCTAGAACAAACGTAAAGGAGAACTTGAGATAGGCAAGAACATCATGCTGGTTAGTTTTATGCCATTTTGACACAAGATAGAATCATCTGGAAGGAGGGAACCTCAATTGAGAAAATACCTCTGTAAGATCTTGCTATAGAGTACTTTCTTAATTAGGGATTGATGGGACAGGGTCAAACCCATTGTGGGTGGTACCATTCCCAGGCTGGTGGTCCTGGGTTCTATAAGAAAGCAGACTAAGCAAGCCATGATGAGCAAGTCAGTAAGCAGCACTCCTCCATGGACTCTGCATCAGCTCCTGACTCATGTTTTCTGCTCTGTTTGAGTTCCTGTTCTTACTTCCTTCAATGATGGATCAATGTAGAAGTGTAAGCCAAATAACCCCCTTTCTTCCCAACTTTTTTTTTCATAGTGTCTTATCACATTGATAGAAACCTTAACCTCTTTATTTCCTGACTGCAAGTGATATGGCCAGTGATGTCAGGTTCCTTACCCAAAGTGATAGAATTTATCCTTTACAACTCTGAAATAAAACAAACTCTTCATGTTTTAAAGTTTTTCTTGGTGGGTATTTGGTTCTAGCATCAAGGAGCGTAACTAATATCAAACTTAATGGACATATTTGTCAACAGGGTTCTCAAAACTGGCACTTAAAATGAATGTGTGTGTGTGTGTGTGTGTGTGTGTGTGTGTGTGTGTGTGTAGAAATTCTCAAGCTGGAAGTCATGTTAAGAAGCAGGCAGTCCATACTGATAAGTGAGTATAGGCAAAGAAGCTCATCTGTTAGAGTCTGAAGAGTGGTAATAAACAGCACTACAAAAAGTCAGGAAAACAGGGAACATCACTATCCCAACGCTGTTCCACAAATCCTAAATGAACCTCTTTGGAACACTGTGAAAGCATGATGAATCACTCCCAGGAACATGGATAATTTCAAATTACTTTAAGATTAAGATAACCCCTGGCAAGGGAATGTTGCCCTTTCTACAAAATGCTGAAGAATTTTGCTGGAGATCTCTTCTCTGTAAATAGGAAACTATACTTAAAATCTTTCTACTGAGCATCATGACCACCAGCTATGGAAGCCAGGACAGTCTGCAGAAGCATCAATGATTCTCGTGGATTAGACAGTGACCCTGTAGAAGGTAAAATATACCTGAAATTCCAACATAGGAAGCAGCAATCTCACAGGTGGTTGGTTAGTGTGTCAGGTCATTCAGAGAACTGAGGGCGGGGTTTGATTCACAATGTCCCACCCCCAGCTGAGGAGCTATTGGCAATTGATGACTGCTAGGAGAGGGATGGTTAGCTTTCTGCAAAAATGTGGCTCCTGAGAGGTTACTGTAGCATGAATCTTAAATAGTCTTATTAATAAGATCAAACCTGAGCCAGGTATTGGGGTGAACACTGGAAGGTCAGAAAGACAGAATAAGCCACAGCTACCTCACCTCGCCGGATCCTCAGCTGGTCTTGTTTCCTCAGACTGGAAACCTCTGTGTCCTCATATCCAAATGGCTCTCAGCTGAACTGTGCTACTACAAGCCCAAAAGCTTAACCAGCCAAATGCTTAACCAGGCCAAATGCTTAACCAGACCAAATGCTGCTAGCCAAATGCTTCTAGTTTCTGGTCCTCATGCCTTACATACCTTTCTGCTTTCTACCACCACTCCCTGGGATCAAAGGCTGGCTTTCTGGGATTAAAGGCGTGTGTCACCACACTTGGCTGTTTCCAATGTGGCCTTGAACTCACAGAGATCCAGAGGGATTTCTATCTCTGGAATGCTAGGATTAAAGGTGTGAGTGCCACCATTTTCTAGCCTCTGTGTATAGTGACTGTCTGTTCTCTGACCCCAGATAAATTTATTAGGGTTCATAATATTTTGGGGAATACAATACCACCACAGGTTACCCCTGCTTCAGTGGATGGCCTGCCACCCATGCACATGCTGTCAGCATCAAGGGGATTCAGTGCAACTAAGAAGAGAACCCATGAAATCGTGGAGAGAGGCATGTGGTAGGATTTGGAAGAGAGGGAATGAGAGTGCACTTGATCCAAGCGTTATATTGCATGTATGAAATATTCAGACACTTAAAAATGAAAAAAGAAAGATGTGTTTAGCATTCCAAAAATGTGCATTTTGTGTGTTTACCATTTAAAAATGTCCATTTGCCACATGTGAGTTTATAGTTTTATCATGAGCCACAAGCTACAAGAACTTAAAAGTACAGAGTGAAACAAGGGCAAAATTTGCGGGGAAAGGCACACTTGCACAGAGAGGCTAAGTTAGCAGTAAACACTAGCCTGCTTCCTTGGGCCCTCTTACGACATCCCTAGCCCAGTTGGGACACAGTAATACTGGAAATGCTTCGACATTACTACCACAGGCATTTGAAATGAATACTTGAAAACAAATGGCAGGAAGAAAAGGAGCGTTGGTAATGACGGTGTAGAGGGGATGCATGCCACCACACTGGTGACCTGAGTTCAATCTGTGGAATGGCGGAAGGAGAGAACTGACTTTCCCCAGTTGTCCTCTGACATCCATACATGCCTCTTCCAAAATAAATAAATAAATAAATAAATAAATCCTAAAATGAAAATCACAGAAAGCATGCAGCTCCAGGGCTATGTTTTAGAAGTCAAATTCAGTAGTGTCTGTAAAGGCTCAACCTTACCATATAAAGTTTATTCTAAAAGTGGGATAAATATTTAAAACTCTGACAAAAGTTTATCCACAAATGGAGGTGAAACCCAACATGACGTAACAATACCTGGAAAGTATTTTGTTGCGTTTAATTACATCATGTGATTTTTTTCAAACAGGCTTATAAGGGTATGATTGATATATGATAAAGTATATGCAATTATAGTGCATGCTTTGGTATATTTTGTCCTTTATTAGCACCTGTGAAAAACAACACGGAAATATAATAAGCATACTCATTGCTTTATCTTTTGTTTTGTGTATCGATTTCTCCTGCTCTTAATCCAATAGCCAAACAACCACTGCTCTACTGTCTGTGAGCACAGCCTAATTTGTGTTTTGTCATTTGATTTAAGTAAGAACCTATACTATTTTTCCATGACTCTTTTCAGTCAGCATACTTTTCTAGAGTTGTGTGTTTCTTCTTCTCATTTTTTCCCCTTTTCCTGTTTTCTCTTCCTTACATCATATATCAATGGAAGGATGTGACATAGTTTAAATATCTATTATATCCTTTTATCTCTTGATGTTCACTTGGGTTCTTTCCAATCTTAAATGAAATGAAACTTCTAGGCAGACTAGTGTCGCTTTGCTACAGGTAGAATTCTTGTGTTCTCAGCTGAGGACGCTGAAAAATGAAAGTAATTCAAGAGAAGTTACAGAGTATCTGCCTCTCCATGGGTGCTACTCTAGTGTTTCTTCTCCGTGACTGCTAATTTTGTTCTAAAGAAGCTGTCCACATATTTCTCCTTGGCTGAGGATAAATGTAAGCCTACTGAGACCCTGTTGTGTACGACAAAGAAATGAAGCTAAATTCTAGTAGTTACAACTTTAAACAACACCATTACATTCTTTATCCTCGGAGCATCCTCTAAGCATTTCTAGTAAAGATTCCCAAGCATGGTGTTAAAAAAAATGTTTGGAAGTAATCATGTCCAAATTATTTTCAATCAAATTTTAAAGCCCCATATGTTCGCATTTGTAAGATGTTCTAAAAGACCTGCTGGAAATGTGCAAGGCTTGAAAGATTGAAGACCTGTTGTATACTATTCTATGAAACAATAACAGTGGGAAATAAACAGAACATCAGAACTGTATCTTAGTGACCCAGTGAACTCTTTCCACCAGATGAAATCATAGGGAGTCAGGATTCCCTGAAAGCTTGTCATCCACTAACTGTGGTTGGATCATTGGCACCCAGGGAGGTCACTCCCCTTGCTTATAGTCACATAAGAACAGTTGCTGATGAATATATTTCCCAGTGGGTTCTCTATCCATCAGGGGTCAGAGCAATGTCACTGTGCTCCCTACCTCAGTCCTTTTTGCCTCTGCAGAATGTCAAGTGGCTTACAGACTCGGAGAGACACAATGCAGCTTCATGTTTTACTTCTCATGATGACCAATGCAGGTTCCTGATCATGAGTCCCCAAATGTACACATAGACAAGACTGACAAAAGTTAGTCCTTAACATGGTGCTCTTGGGTGATGGCCACATCTTGAAGAGCTCCATCCTAGTGGGAGGTTTCTAGGCCTTTCCAGCCAAAGGGTCTTGTGGAACTGACTCTTGTCTGTTTCCTGCTCTTCTTTGCCTTCCTGGATATTTGATGAGCAGTTTTGCCCTGACAACACCCCTGCCATGATGAGTTTCCTCAACTCAGGATTGAAAATGGGGCCAAAATGACACAGCCAACTGACATGTGAGGGTATGAGAACACAAGCCTTCCTTCTTTAAAATTTGATTACTTTGTCATTTGTTATAGTCATAGAAATCTGACTACCACAGGTATCTCCAGTGAGAAGTCATTTTGTTGAAACAGACTGTCACCTCTGTGAAAATCAGAAATATCTGCCTGTGGAGAAATCCAAAATTCACAGGTTGTTTTTTTCTCCAAGTAAAATGCTATGTTTATTTACCTTAGCGTAGAGCTGTTCTTGGAGGCATAACTAGCAACAGTTTGCTTTAGATGAAGTGTTCTTATAGAATGCCATTGATCTCTTTCCTCTGGCCCTACCATGACATCTCATCTAAGGGGTTGTTCCACTGTCAAGTTTTTGCTTCATTTTTCAATAATAATAATAATAATAACCCAAAAGGTTTGTTTATGGTACAGTGAAAGAGTGTGTGCTTTAAAATCAGAATGTTATGTACCAACTGTACAAACATGTATGTGTGAATTTATCTTCCGAAGCTTTACTTTCACTATAAAATACACAAGGCATTTCCTACTGTGCTCAATTTTAAAAGGCTGCTTGTGGAGAAAATTAGGTATTTTAGCAGAAAGTTCCTTTAGGTATTATTGTTATCTTTATTATTTCCAGTTTTTGTGGATTAGGTAAAGGGAATGTATACAAAGAAAAAAAAAGCCAAAAACTCATCAAAATGTTACATTGTAGCCATTTGGTTTATTACCAGTGGCAAAGTAGGGAAAAGGGTTTTGAAAATATGGGTTTACTTGTGTCAAGACCACTGTAATGGTTTTAACAATCTACATCTAGCTCAATGACCTTGGCATGCTGAACATATGACAAGAGGTGTTTTCATGGCATAGGCTACCCCAACCATTGGCCCACCATGCCCAATAGACTCTAAGATATCTTTTTCCACAGTAGGGATCCCTGCACCTCATTTACTTATCAGATGTAAGTGTATACAGGAGCCATGGGAAAAAGGGGGCTGTCACATTGTAATTTAGATATGTACAGTCAGCTTGAGTGTATTTTAGGAACTCTCTAGGCTAAGCATGGTGAATCTATGTATGTTCACAGTTAGAAGATATCAGCAAAGTTGCTGGCACCAGCAATTTATGATTGGATACATAAAAATCTGTTACAGTGTGAATGAAGGCAACATGGTGTTTGAGAGATCAAGGTATACAAGTATGTCATGCAGTCACACACACACAAAAAAAATGGCAACTGCATCTGGCCACTGTACTTTTGATTCCTACAGGCATTTGTGCAGTTGTAAGGGCATGAGTGTTCACACATCAACTCCAAAGTCATGAACAAAAACTTAATAATCCATGCTTATGGAATTACCATGTTGGGCCTTTTGTTAGTGGTTAAATCATTTCAGGGGAATCCTCATGCATGGAGTTAGCCGCACAATTAAATGTGGCCCAGAGGGCCTTGCTCTTTTCACCCTGTAAACACAGTAGGAAAGCATCATCTGCCAGTCAGGAAGTGGACCCTCACTGGGCAGGATCAGAGCTTACCTTGATCCTGGACAAGTTTTGTGAAACATGGCATGCTTTGTTGAACCTGTAGAAAACTTGACTAATTCATTGACACTCTCATGTCATCCTGTGAGCATGCATAATAAGCAAGTCCAATTAAGCAGCCAGTCTCAGGAATGCTGTGCAGAATCAGGGTATGTTTGTATGTATGTTCTTATGTATAATAGCTCACCACCTTCTGTAAGCTCTGGAAATGTAAGATGATGGCCTGCAAGTAGAAAAAATTTCTAGACTTATGGCTGTCCCACCGAGAAAATAGCCACTTAAACTTATATTTTTTTAAAAAGATACCTAGCTTATTGAGTTTGTTATATCAACTTACACCAAATACAACTGTCTATTGGTGATATGAAAGTCCATCTTTAAAAAAATATAATTTTACTTCATGCTTCATCAGCAAGTAGTGAAAATATAGACATGAGTAATATCTTCAATAAATTTAGGTGCTTTGTGATGATAGTACTTTGTAATTTTACATCATAGGTCTCTCATCTAGAAAATATTGGATGGTAATGAAAAAAATTAAAAATCTGGCATTCAAGGGATAGAACATCACTTATGTATAAAAACAGTCTTGGAATGTGAAGAACTTTTAGATTTTACATACAGAATGTCCCTAAACTCTCTACTTCATGGTGCAAAATATTAACTTTAGTTTATAACTGAATTTTTAGAATGCCCATGAACTCAAATCTTTTCTTGCATGACTGTCTTTTGTTTTACATGTAAAATTTAACTAAACCATAAAACAAGCTATTTCAGTTTTAAATATTTAGAAAGAAGATGAAAATATATCTGTGTTTATGAATGATCTTATTAATGACTCTCAAGTGTTTGATAAATCCCATTTCATCTTTTTTGTTTGTTTGTTTGTTTGTTTGTTTTTTGAGACAGAGTTTCTCTATGTCGTTTTGGTGCCTGTCCTAGATCTCACCCTGTAGATCCACCTGCCTCTGCCTCCCGAGTGCTGGGATTAAAGGTGTGTGCCTCCACTGCCCGACGTCATCTTTTATTATAAAGCCTTTCTGTAGATTTTCATTGGCAAAGCTTAAGATACATGGTGATTTGCATTTTGTTTATCTGTGATGAATTTGGTTCATCACACTACCTCGTATAGAACATCTCGGGAAGCATGGACAGAAGTCATACACAAAAAACCACAGCAAGGGCACCCACCACCCCTGGTGATCAGTCTGAATATAAAAAAAAGTCACAAATATTGAGTTCCAGATATAGTGATGTTGCTCTAGAAATCAAGGCAGACACTAGTCAGTGAATTCAATGTATTATATCAGCATTCTTTTACTATAGAGGTGAGTGACATTTCACCCTATATTAACAATATTATGTATTCTAGATAAGGACTTCACTGGCTATAAAACTAAGCCCAAATAATTATATGATTATTCATTAAAAACTGAACTTGCTGCTAGGGGATTCTTTGTAAAAATGCCTTGGATTTTCTCTGTGATAAAGGCTTATAGGGTGAGAGTCCTCTCCTCCAGAAAGCATATTATGCATTTGGCACACTTGTTTAATAGCTACAATACATAGACCCTAAAACCAAGAGTGGAAGTAGAACTAATTCTCAGCTCAGATTTGTCCATTCAAACATAGACTTTGCTTGAGGGCTGTCCTCACCATCAACACTGCTACCTTCATTAAGAAGGGGTCACTGAAAGGAATCTAATCAGGCTGCCTAGCCAACCTGGAGGCCTCAGGCCAATAGATGGACTGTTGAAGAATGTATTAGACAGTGGAAATAATCACTTTCACTTTTCATGGGGAGAATTGGCTGGATTATTTAAAGTCAGTGATGGCTATCTGTGAAACATGGAGGTTTTGCTGGATATCTCTCAGAATACTTATGCACTTGTGAAAATACGGCATGGGATAGTTGCTCAAAACTAGTGTATGAATACTGAAGACACACAAACTAAACATTTTCCAGAAATGAACATGGAGCTGACCTAACTGGACAAGTAACTTGGATCAGCAAATTTTGAGGAAGAGTGAAGGAAGTCTAGATTGGTCGTATGAAAGAGACAATGAATAACAGTTATGACTTGTAGATCAGTTGCAAATGGGAAGTTTAGCTTCTTTTCTTCTTTCTGCAGAACAGAAATCTTACCCATAGAAATTTCAAGGTCTACATTAAAGAATGACCAACAGAATCTGCTGATGAACTGTGGACCAATAATTGT
>CABHPQ010093488.1:0-20417 GCA_902168405.1 Peromyscus aztecus | reverse complement strand
ATGGATCGTGCAGTTTTTGCTGCAGATAGGTAACTGAGTTCTAATGCCTTTGATTGTGGGTAGGCATGCGTGTTTTTGCTGGCTCAGTGGCTTACAGTTCAACCTGATCCCAAGCCTTCCCTGTTTCCCTTCTCTCTCTTACCTCCTGCGTCCGTGGATCTATCGTGTGATTCTTGTGAGTTTTTTTTTTTTTTTTTATGAATGGGCACAGACAATGGAATGCAAATGTTTGTCTTCAAGCCCCTTTCTTCCTTGATAGTGCTCACAGCAGACCAACAGGTGACTCCAGGATCGCCCTCCATTTATTTGTGAACCCACTAAAGACCTGCTGTTGGTTTTCTAATTTTGTAGGTAGGAATATTAAGAAAGAGCTGTCATGGGGGATTTGCTGCAGGTTGTAGACACAATTAAGGTGGCAGTCAAGAGGACTACTTCATAGAAATGAAAATCAGCTAAACAAATGAAATCATTGCCGGAAACACAATGTTAGCCGAAAGAACTGGCCTGGAAGGACTTTCGGTAATGTGGTAAACAGCAGCTTTGTGGAAATCTGGGGACATGCAGGAGCTGCTTCTGAATCTTGGGACCACAATGATGGAGGAAGTTGCAACGCCTTCCTGCAGAATCTCCCTCAGCACTATTGTCAGGTGGTTGGCTTTGTGATGTTTCCCAAAACCCCCTTCGGTGTTTTATCTACCGGAGCGTTCATTTGGGACAAACAGCTTATGTACTCATTCTAGCCAAGCAGAAACCAGAATGTTTGAGAAAATCACCTAAGAAACTCTGTGCTCCTGGTTTTCCATGCGAAGCTGTCTGGAGGGTCCCACTTCCCTCAGGAAGCCTCTGTCAGGCTTTGCCAATATCTGTCACTCACCTGGCTGGCCGTGGGGGTGGTGGCAGTGGTGGCTTCCAATGCTCCAAAATAAAAACAGCACATCAACATATATAAAAAAATGAGTCCACCCTTGGTGTCAGCTACATTCCCCAGGGTTTAGATGAACAGTGTAGGTATAGTGTTTCCTGAGTCTCACTGAAACCCAGACTTGTTTAATAGTGGCTTCATTTATTTTTTGTTTTATTTTCATTCTTATTTACATATTTTCTTATTTTTGAACATTTCCCATATACCAGTTACTCAAAACAGCTCCACCAGTGGGCATTGTCACCCTTATAGGATAACACTAGGCTTAGGTGATTTGCCAAGGTTACTCAACTAGCTGGCACAATCAGGTCTGTCTGATTTGAGGTCTCCGTTTCTAATCATGATATTCTAGAATCTAGATCATTCTGTTGAGGACTTTATGTAAAAGCCTGTATTTTTGCAGATCCAAGCTGACTCTGTGGTTCTTAAAGATAGACTACCTTGAGGACAGGCCATTGAAGGGCTGTGGGTACTTAGAATTTTTGTTTGGTTCCTAGGAGTTGTGGCAAGTGCAAGACTGGCTTTGAATAACTTTCATGTTTTCAGTGAGTATTGCTTTGGCTCTAGGCTTGCTGGTGTGTGTGTGTGTGTGTGTGTGTGTGTGTGTGTGTGTGTGTGTGTGATGTGCATGTATGTGTGTGCACATGTGTGGTGTGTGCATGTGTGTGTTGTGTATGTATATGTGTTACCATGTATGGTGTGTGCATGTGTGTGTGTGGTGTGTGTATGTGTATGTGTTTTTCTTTGACTTAGAAAGTGAGTAATTACTGATGATCAGGATTTTCCTTATCTCCTTTTCAGGAAGGTATCTTAGACTTCTGGATACCAAGGTCATGTTGAGTCCAACACTTCTCCCAGAGATTCCTCTGCTATGTTTTCAGCAAAGACAAGGAACGTATTAGGTGACAATAATGGAGCAGAACCACATCAGTCTCCAGACGCCCACACACAGAGCAGTTTGATTCTCTGTAGGCTGGCACTCAATAGATTCTGTCAGCATCGCTGGTTCTGAAGCTGCAGTTCTGAGTCCCAGTATGTGGTTATTCCCCTCTGCCTGGTCAGACTCCCCTTTCTCTGCACCACCACTTTGCCTGGGGTCCATCTTCCCAGATTCCTCAATGGACTGGAGACTTCCAGGTACTTTGACCACGGCTGTCTTGTTGATCTTTCCTCCACCTGCAGCTTTCAGTACCTCTTGGCTTCCTCATTCCTTGACCCAGGGAGTGGCAGGAAATGCTTCCCTCTAAGCTTTTGTTGCTTGGGTAATTGGAAGCTTCTGTCCAGGGAGCTTCTTCACCCAGTTCTGCTTTCTACCATGACAGGCAGCCTGCTTTTCTAGTGGCAGACCTTTCCATCCCCTGCTGGATGCCCAACTATGGCCCTTCCGGGTTAAAGAGCATTTCCTATGCTCATCAAGAGTGAAAGCACTCTTGATGGGTGATGTTGTTCTATATGCTGTGAATATGTCTTGCTCTGATTGGTTGATAAATAAAGCTTAGTCTGCCAATGGTGAGGCAGACTAAGGTGAGGCGGTACATTCTAACTGGAGAGAGAGGAAGGAGAAAGACAGAGAGAAGATGCTGCTAGCCCTCCGAGCAAGATGTAAAGGTACCAGCAAGCCACAAGTCATGTGGCAAAGTATAGATTTATAAAAATGGGTTAAGATGAAAGAGCTAGCTAGCAAGAAGCCTGCCATGGCCATAGTTCTAAAATAATATAAGCCTGTGTGTGTTTATTTGGGACCAAGCAGCTGTAGGGCATGGGTGGGAGAGATTCCACAGGACCAGAGAAAACTTCTGGCTACACACTCTGCTGTGTCAGCCACCATTCTGCTTTCCTAGTTGCTCTGTGTGGACCCATCCACCTGGAGAACTGAGTAAATACAGAAAACTACCTTGAATGCCCAGTGGCAGTAATTAACGCAGAGGAGGAGTGTTCCCTTTCTGTATTTTGTTCTCATATTTTTATGAGACATAAAATATGAACTCTGATTGTGATGATCTCTGGGTGAAACGTGTTTTACTCCCTCAGGATGGCCCCTGTTCTGGGGTGGAGCTTCACTCTGTTAGAAATCTCATGAAGACAGATGGCAGTTATGTTGGTTTGGGTTGCAGGTACTCTAAGAGAAAGTGGGGACATATGGAGAGCGTGGTAGGGGCTAAGAGACCATGTCTGCAAAGTGGACTTGAACAAAGAGTCAGGAAGCATAGGAACTCAGCCTTGCCACTGACGTGGTCATGCTGCTGCTGTGAGCACACTGAGCCAGCCTTTTGTCTTCGCTTCACCTGCTCAAAATTCAGATGAGTGACAGAGCTGTCAAGCTGACCTTGATCAGGTGTCCATGCTACCCATCAGGACCTGAGGAAGGACAGGAGTGAGATTTAGTGGCTCTTCTGTGAGAGTCTGTGGGAAGAGTTTGAGATTATGTTCAAAGAGCCATGGATTCGTCAAACCAGGAAAACGTCAGGTTGGCTACCAGATTGACTTAAAAAAACCAAACCAAACCAAGCTAACAGCAACAGCAACACTGCTGGCCAGTTTAATGCCTTCCCTTGCCATTGTTTCTTATTTTTTGACTCCCAATTAGTATTCTTAACATTCCTCTCAATCCATACTTTTTGTTTCCTCTCAAATATACACTCTTTAGCCTTGCAATCGCCTTAATACTGTTAGCGTCTTATTCAGAGACTGTAGAGTCCCTGCTAAAGTGTGCGGTCAGAATTAGATTCACAAGATTGATGTCCTCCTCAGGCTGCAGACCATCTGATTACTGGACCTCCTCTGGGCAATGAAGCTGCCTCCTTTCTCTCCTCTCCCGACCGTCAAGCTTGCACCCCAGTAATAATATTTAATAAGAGCAGCAGTAAAACTGTGTCATTGCATCGCTGACGGTCAGAGTGGAATGCGGCTCCAGATAAAACCAGACGATCGTCACACAGATAACACGGCCACTTCGGTCTTTTCACCTTGAGGAAGGGTGAGGCGGCTCGAATGTGGATGGACGCTTGTCTCTCAGAGCTTCCCGGAATAATACATGAGGCGTTCGGGTGGAAGTGTGAGATGCACTCCGTCATGTATTAAGCATTCGTGAACTATTTGCTGCTGTCCTTTCTGACTGGATCACAGAAAACAGCCTTGCATGCCCGCTCTAAAGGAAATATAGCTTTTTGTGGCTTCACCCTTTTACCTAAATCAGGGAACTCTTTTTTTTTTTCTTTCTTTCCGAGGGTGTGTGGGCTTTTTGCCACAGACATTTGTCTTTTCTTCATGCCACTCCTGAATAAGTGACTATACATAACACAGGGACCTCATTCAAAACAAACGTCTACACAGGGAAGTCTGCACGTGGAAGCTGGAGTGATGGCTCAGAGGATAAAGCTCTCTCCGTACAGGTGTGTGGACTTGAGTTCGAATCCCCAGGCCCCAGGTAAAGCCTGGCACGGTAATGTGTGCCTATAATTCCTATGGTGAAGTGGGAGGTAGAGACAAGAGAATCCCTAGGAGCTGGCAGGCCAGCTAGCCTGGCATCCCGACAGTGAACAACAAAGAGACCTTGCCTCAAGTTAGAGGGCAGAGACCAATATCCAAGGTCATCTTCTAACATACACATGCATACATACACCCAGACCATGTACATGAGTGCCTACACAGCTACATACTTGCACACTAAATCTGTGCATAAAAAGTTAAGAATATGGAGATGTTATTCATATTAGCAATGCTGTATTGCTTTTCTTCGGCTGTAATAAAATACCGTAAACCAAAGCAACTCAAGGAGGAAAGTATTATTTTTAGCTTATGCTTCCTCAAAGTCATGGTGTAGCCAAGGATGACCTTCAACTTAGGATTCTCTTGCCTCAACTTCCTGAGTGCTAGGATTACAGGCATAGGCCACTCACCCAGTTTTGGGATTTCACATTTGATTTTATGAAAGGATTCACATTAGGATTTAGGCTGTAAAATCCCGTAGTTTCCTTTATGTTACCAGACACAGAATCTCTGCCTTGATCTTGGACCTCAGTGATCAGTACTGTGAGCAACACACTGCTGTTGTTTATACCACTTATTCTATAGCGTTCTATTATTATAGCTCAAACTAGGATAGGTCCCTAGAAAAGTATGTCCTTGAAAGTCACATGATGTCCATCTTTGAATCCTTTTAGGCACATAGAGATGCATATAGGGTTTTCTACATAGGCATTATGCAATGACTTCTAATGCTAAGTATCTAGTCTTGGCCATGCTTCACAGGCTGACTGCATGGTCCTCCGTGAATCTGTCCTCACTTCGGACATCAGCTACAAGCTTGGGGCCTCTTAGACTATGTGCTCTTCTCTGCTCAATTTGGAAGTTTCTACTATTATCCCAAGTTCAATAATTCACTAAAATGACCCACAGAACTCAATAAAATGCTATACTTAAGAATATAGTTTTATGATACCAAAAAAGGATATAAATCAAAATCAGCTGAAAGAGAGGATGCCGAGCTGAGGTTAGAACGCTGAAACAAAAGCTCCTGGTGTTGTCCTCTCTCTATGAGGTCAGGATCCCTCCCAACACATGACTGTGCAGCAGTAAGCAGAGAGCACAACTGTGTGAGCCTGACGGAGCTTCTGTGTCCAGAGTGTTAGTGGGGCTCCATTATTTAGGCATGAGTCATTGAATTCTTAGCCAGAGATGCCAAGTCCCATCCTTTTAATTTTGCACAACTGGCTGCCATGCCCAGTCATTTCATTGGCCAAGCTATTTAGGGGACATCCTGAGTCACCTCTTTAGTATAAGTCTCTGGGGGCCATCCTGAGTCTCTTCACTGGGGATTCTAAGAATTTAGTCTTCTTTTCAAGAACCGAAGGGCAGCTACATTCTCTACTGTCTAGCTCCATTGCTGTTGCCTGCTGAGTAGTCATTGGAAGGGTACAGCTTAGCAAGCTGCAGGTTCTCTCTGACTCTCTCTGACAGAGACTTCAAGACTGAATTAAGGGCTGGAGAGATGGCTCAGCAGTTAAGAGTACTGGCTGTTCTTCTCTGCAGAGGTCCTGAGTTCAATTCCCAGCAACCACATGGTGGCTCACAACCATCTGTAATGAGATCTGGTGCCCTCTTCTGGCCTGCAAGCATGCATGTAGGCAGAACATTGTAGACTAACTAACTAACTAACTAACTAAATAAATAAATCTTTAAAAAAAAAGACTGAATTAAGGTTATTCGTTGGTTTAGAAAAATCTCTAATACCATGGGTTGAGTTTAGGCAACTTGGGCTTATCTGGTTCTATCAGTTTCTAGCTTTCTGGTCCCTGGCATGTTACCTAATAATCTCTCTAGCTCTCAATTCCCTCCGCAGGAAAATGACTGCTCATCAAGCTAATGTCTGCCATGTGCTGGTCATCATGAAACCCAGAGCCTGCCATTCATGCTTTTGTAATGGAGTATTTCAATGAAGATTGAAAATAAATGTAGCATGCCCTAAATATCTCCAGGCCTGAGATTTTCTCAATTTTTTTTTCTTTTTTAGTTTTTAGAAGTTGGTCTCGTTGTCAAAAAGAAAGCTTTCACAAACTCTGTATCTAGAAAGCAGAGAAAAAAATCTATACAGGGCTGACCTCCTCCAGTTGAGGAGGGTCAGCCACATTGAGCTGCTCCTTCATCTTCAAGGTATTAAAACATACTTGAGGAAGTCGGTTTGAAAACTGGTCTAGGCCATGGCCAATCTCCCTCACCTGACCTCTCCAGGCAGCTCCCGTGACAGAGTTAACAGAGCTCTGCACAGTGTCACAGTCATGCCAGAGTTTCATTATTTCAGTTTCTCCACGAGCAAAACCAGGGAGATAATGCCAGGTTTGTTGTGACAGTATGTCAGATAATGTCTATAAACTATTTTGAGCCTTTAGACAATGGCTTTAGGGACAAAGGTTTTCGGTGTATTCAATTTCTAGCTTGCTTCTAAACACACTACTCTATGGAAAGGGATCTAGTCTTTATTTTTGTGTAATATTAGGATAACACGGAAGTAAATAAACACCTTAACAGTTAAAGAAACAAATGTGTTGTCCATTAATTGGTTAGAACGACGTTTAAACTAGAGTTATTCAGAAAGCTGGGTCAGGAAGAGACAGGGTGCGTGGCCACATCTGCAGAAAGAGGAATGTGAGGCTGGGTTCTAAGTTGGACCTTTTGTATTTATTTTAATTAAAGATCCTTTGCTGAGGTCTGAGGCAGACTTTTCCTATGGGTTCCTTCTTCTCACACCATGAGTTTCGAGACCAGCTATTCAGTATCACAGAGCACAAAGGTCATGCTCCTTGACTGCAAGAGCTGTGCTTTTAGCCTTGAGTTTGACCTCTTTCTGTCATATCATTAGGGGAAATTCTGTAACTCATTTCTGGCATTTGAAGAATGGAAATAATAACACACATCTCAAGGGGGAGGCTGCAAAGATTACATGAGATAAGACACACAAAATGCTTAATACAGTGCCTGATACACAGCACATGATCCCAAGAGGGCAGTTATTTGAAACATTACCAGTGTTTATCGCTGTTAGTGGTTAAATGGGTTATCGTGGCTTCTGTATCTCTACCTATCCTAGATCTATAATCTTACTCTGAAGTTGTAAGTTCTAAAATTAACAGGAGTTAGAGCTTTGGAGTTCCAGAACTTTCTATAGCTAGAAAACTTGAATCAGAGAGATTTTTGATTTGCTCAAAGATACTCTGGGAGCTCTTGTTATCTAAGATTTCGTTACCTAGGTCCTTGTAATTATGAGTTTCCTAGACGTCTTTCTTTTTTATTTTATTTATGTGTGTACTTGCCTGCATGAGTTTATGTATATTATGTGCATGACAGTAAAGCTTAATTCTCCTGTTGAAAATAGACTGGCGTTATAGATTTCCTCCTAAGAGGGGAAGGATGACAGAAGTGATTCTGTGTGACTTTACTGACTAGGTCATAAAGAGTGATTGGCCTCTGTCTTCTCTGTAAGGTGCCCCGAGTAGCCATGTGAAAGTCCAGGCACCTGAAGCTGCCATGCTCCTGGAGAGCTGATGTAGCGGGACTGGCAAGGACTGAAAAAGAAGCCTGGGTTGTGGGGAGCTTTTGCTCTTTGAGTCCCTGAGCTATCGAACCCCTCCAAAAGTGCCAGATGTACAAGTGGGCAAGTTGACCAATCACCCCAGCTCTCACACTGACTCCTCTAGCTGGTGGTGGTAGGAGTCCTAGGTTCAGATTGCCTGTCGGTGAGCAAGATAGGTATTGACATCTTTACCTTTTTGAGATTAGGTCTCACTATGTAGCTTCGGCTGGCTTGGAACTTGCTATGTAGATCAGGTTAGCCTCAAATTCACAGAGAGTCATGTGCCTCTGCCCCCCAAGTGCTGGGACTAAAGGCAAGTGCCACTGTGCCCAGCAGACGTTGTAACTTTAAGACACGGAGCTTGGGTGAAATTGGTTGGGTAGCTATTATTTTCTGGGACAGCACCTCTGAGAAGGAGAATATGATTATCAAAAGAACAACTGGGGGAAAACAGAAGAGACCTTTGGATATATATATATATATATATATATATATATATATATATATTATAAAAACTTGTTTTTGAGACAGGTTTTCACTATGTAGCCTAGGCTGGCTTTGAACTCATAGCTGTGCTCCTGCCTTAGCCTCCCAAGTGCTAGGATTACAGGCATGAGTCACCATGCTTAGTTGAAATAACTCTACATTATTGTTCTTTTAAAATCAAATGTGAAGTGAAAGATGATAAATTGGGTTGTCACTCAGTAGACACACCACATCCCTACATTTGGACTTGGTATTTGAAGATGTTCAGAGCTTCTACTGTGCTAACATGAGACATAACACATATTCTCTTAATTCACGCATGAATAAGAGGTACCTCTTCTACATGAAGTCTCAATCCAACCCTCCTTGACCACTATGATTTGTACCCTAACTTTGTTTCCTAGGAGAGTGGAGGCACATTAAGCAACCTTTTCCCACTTACCTCTTTTCTTGGGACATCCTATGACAGTCACAGGCAGGGTATGGATGAATGAGGCTCTCTGTTAATTGTGATTCCTGTACATGGCTGGCTCTGGTGGGCTCTGGAGTAAGTATGGGGGCATCTATAATAAACCTAGAGCATAAACAGTGTTACTAGGAGGAAAGACACAAGTGTCACTGTGGTAGGGAGATGATTTTTTTTTTTTTAATCAGAGGGTGCTACCAACCAAAGGAACCCTCCTGAAATGAAGGTTCCCGAAACAAAGGTTCCGGAAAAGAATATCTTCCAATTGGAAGAGGTTACAAAGGCTTGTCTGACATCAGGGTAACAAGCACAGGCCTTGGTTTAATAGAACAAGCTTTTACTTTGAGCATCAAGATGCATGAGTAGCTGAGAGAGGGCAGCATACAGAGACTTTGGGGTCAAACATTTAAGCTCGGGAACTACACTGCTTCGAGCTTTTGTTTAGCAACTGAGGTCCCTTAGGACGAACCTGGCGTTTTCATATTGATTGATTCTCCACTAATGCAGTGAGGGAGCAGAAAGAATTTTTGCAGAATGTGGAATTTAGCAGAGGGAGAATGTATTAGACTGGCTGTGTTTCCTTGCTTCTAGGCATGGTTTGTTCCTTGAAGGTCAGAGCCAAGGGGATTCTTTATCTTCCAACATGTTCATTTAGGACAAGCAAACACCACAATCTGCCGTCTTCAGCTTCAGGGAATCTCAGACTTCAATAAAGAGGATGGTATTTTATTATCTCCCCGGGTTGTTTTCGAAACTTAGAAACAAAAATTACGCAAACACTTCTCTTAACTGGATGACCATAACAGCGCAGAGCAAACCACTTGAGTCCTGTTTCACTTAGAAAAGCAATTTTCATTGTTCAGGACACTTGTACTAAGGGTTCTCCTGCAAGTAGATTTTGGATCTCTTAGAAACCTCTTCTATAACTAGCCAGTACTGTTGGGGTAAGTATCAGCACTCTCATTTTATTGAGGGCATAGAAAGGAGAGGTGTAACTTAAAGAAATTGCTCACCGTAGACAAATGAAGGGTCTTGAATTTTTTTTGCCAAGCTTTTACTGGTCAACACAACCACACGTACCTACTGTGGGCTTTTTATCCCCTTTCAAGAAAATCTGCACTTGGAATTCTTTAGAAGTCAATGGAAGAAGATCTGTATGACATGACTGAGTATGGTGTTGAGGTCTGAAGTCCTGGCTTGGTTCTCTGAGGTGACATGACCATGCTTGAACCGTTAGGCCCACTGGGTCTCAGTTTCTTTATCTCTGACTTGGGAGTAACTGGTAACTGTGGGAGCCCATTTTCAGGTTCCTAGTGGCTTTACCCAGCAGGCCTGCATAGAGAGGATGATTGGACCACGGGCCTGAGTGCAGGTGTCTGAGATGGTCTGCACTTGGCTGTGCTGGGGGGAGGTCTTTTGCTCTACCCCTTGGCATTTCTATAAATACCCTGGGGCAGAGCCAGTCAGGGCCCGTTGGAATAGGTTCCAGGCCCTCTCTAGGCTGTCCTGTATTTTCTGTTTATCTCCACAATCTAAATCCTTCTATCTAATATTTCCTGCTGCTCTCACTCAAGAAAACCCTGGGGAACTGTGGGGTTGGTGGGTAAACACCCCGCAGGTAACCAGCTTGCAGCTGAGAGCAGAGGCTGATGTGAAGTCACTCGTGTGGTGGCTGGGGACAGTGCCTGGCATATAGTGGATTATCTACCAGTGTAAAGAGGGAGGCTGTGGACTCCCCCAAGTCTTGTCTTTCCCATCAGCATGCCAGGAGTACAGTGGGAATGAGATGTCCATGGCTGGAACACAATGATGCAAGAATTAATAAGGTCTACGGCTATTCAACCCATAGGCTGTAGGGCAGGTGTCTACAGAGGATTAGGAGAGAGTGGTAGAAAAAACAGCTCTTGAGGGCAGGGGCTATCGCTCAGTGGTAGAGCACTTCACTTGGATGCATGGCACCTTAGGTCCCATCCCCAGTACTGTCCCCAAACCGAAATGACGTGAAATGAAAGAAGAACAGAACAAAAGCAGCTCAGAGATGATCAGCGTCACAGCCAGGGGCTGTGGATCTGAGGGGAATCATCAGGGGATGAGGGTGTAAGGAGTGATGCTCCCACCACTCCGTCAGGTCCCACCTGTTATCCTAAAGCAGAACCATTGCTGCCACTTGTTTAAAGTGGGTTTATTTCTTGGGTCTGCGGCAGGTTGGTAGAGGTAATACTGTATGTTAATTGTCATTTCAGGTTCCTGGCACCAAACTTCTGGACCCCTTGGGGGACTGCTGAGTGGCAGAGGTGAGTTCTTTTTTTTACCACACCTGGGTTTGTGCTCCGGAAGTCAACACTTGGCGGATGGGGCCCAAGACATTTGGAATGCTTTTGGACTTGAACCATAGGAGAAGATGGTCTCAGAAGTGTGACTTTCACTCCTCAGGTCAAAAGCCTTTCCTTGTGGGACAGATGCCATGCTGGAACACATTGACCCAGGGGCTACCCAGCCTTCCTGGAACTTAGAACATTAACAAAAGAGCAGATGAGTTCTTGGCAGCCATCCCGTCTGATCTTCCGTGACAGCTGCTCCTTGCCACGTGCTGCACGCTGGAGTGCTTTGACAGGGAGGAAAGTGAGCAGGGCCACCCATGAGCTCAGTGAGTCGTGGTCAGCACGCCACATTTTATGGAGAGCTGTTTTCAAAAGGCCGGTGTGTTTTCTTCTCAGCCTCACCATCCCTGCGAGAGTCCTCACTTCAGAGTTGACGGAGAAGAAACGCGAGTGTGTAGAAAACACAGGAGACCCAGGAGTCTAACTCTTTCTGATCAGATGGCAGCACAGTTGTGTTTGCTTGACGTTGGAAGGGGGGCCTTACTGCCAGAGGCAGAAATGGTGGGAGGATTCAGGTGACATGTCCCACCTCATGTCTGCATCTCAGTAGAGCCTGAAGTCCAGCACGTGTCTCCATTGCCGATTCTTCTCTCTTAGGAGCAAGACAAATCTTTCCTTGGGTAGAGACAGCTTAATTAAATAATTAATTAATTTTTCGAGATAGGATTTCATGTATCCTAGTCTGTCTTTGAAGGTACTATGTAGCCAAGGATGAGCTTGAACTTCTGATCCTGCCTCTACCTCCTGAGTGTTGAGATTGAAGGGAGCTCCTGCCACATCCAGATGATGTGGCACTAGAGACTGAATTCGGGGCTTCATGCATGCTCGGTGGGCATTCTACCAACTGAGCCATACCCCCAGCTAGACTGTCAATTTTTAGAGAAGCCTTCGCTGAACCATGATGATGAAGTCATTACTTGTTTGTGACAGAGGCTTTGAGGAAATCCATCCTGGCCACAGATTCCATGTTTGTTCTTACTGGTCGCCACACTGTTCTACACACGACAGCGTGTTTCTAGCTGTAGTTACTACCAAGGCTTGAGACCCAGACGCTATCATCACAAGCTCCGGCTCCACAATTTATTTACTGTATGACTCTGGGACAGGCCCTTCAACTCCCCTTTAGTTTTTTCATTGGCAAAATGGGCACAATATACAGTCTGTCTCAGAGGGCTATGGCCAGGATAAATTAAACATTCAGAGTGCCGGAAGATGCTGGAATGTAGCTCAGTTATAAAGCATTTGCTTAGAATGGTCAAGGCCCCAGGTTTGATTCCCAGCCATACACAGACACACACACACAAAGAAAATGCTTCTTGGCTCATTGTGGGCCATGCATAAAGGTTTGCTCTGATTAATAATACACAACACATTCAATACTAGATATTCTTTGAGGTGAATCTAAATATTTTTCATGCAGCAACCAGCATGTCCATACTAGCCCTTAAGACAATTGGTTGGCCTTGAACCTGACTTAGTACTTTGTCAGTGTGTGATCATGGCCAAATTATTAACCTCTCTGTTGTTCAGTTTTCTCATCTATTAAACAGAGAAATGGAGACAAAGAGTGCTAATCCTCTGATCAGATAACACACTAAGAAGAATCCAATCATCTCTCTGTATCTCAGTTCCCTTAAACGTAAAACAAGGGAGGTCATGCAGACAGCTTTGCGGGCCTATTGTAGAGATTAACCCAGAGTAAACACAGAGAAAATACTTAGGACAGTACTGTAAACCCAGTACTTGCACAACACAGCAAGTGTTTTTACTCAGTGATTACCCTATTACATCACTGTTAAATGAATCTTCCCATTGGCTCCGTGCACCCTGCCTCTAACATCCCTCTAGAGGAACCAAAAGATTCCAACTGACTGTCTGGATTTCCTCAGTCACCAATTGTTTTACATGCCCCTCCCCGACTCTGGCCTGTTTATCCACTCTGGTATTTTTATTGACTCAGGCATAGCCTCCCTGGGCACCATTCATACACAGTAAGTTAATGGCTCGCTATTTGCTGAGTGAGGTCTTTCCCATCTTGCTTCAGTCTGTGAATGGTCTCTGGAGCTCCCCTGCCATCAAGAGCTCAGGTGTAATGTCATTAAGGCTCCCAGTGGACTCCTGGAGCACCTCGGGTTTGTGGTTATAACTGCTTTTAAGCAATCGCAAAATGTTATTAGCCTGAGGTCTTTGCTCAGGCAGGAAGAGTTAACATTCATTAATGAGAGCTCCTAGTCTGGGGCTTTTTGAAATCTTGGCTTGTGTGTTTTACTCACTGTGGTGGTTGTCAGAGCCTATAAAGTCTGGTTCATTTAACTCCTGAAATCCTTCCTGCAAATAGCCAGATATGCCAAGGAAATGGCGATCTTCCCTGCGTTAGTCACTGATTGCATACCAGACATGTGGGAGGGAAGCAGAGATGACAGTGAGAAGGCCACGAGGAAGAGAAAGATGTCACAGTGCTACCCCACGCATCTCCACCACACACAGAAGAATAACGCAGAAGAGTCACTAGTAACTGGCACGGAGCCCTGAGTTTTGCATCAGGGCTTTTTCTCGTGCAGTTCTCGTAGCACAGCTGTCGTCATGTCTGTCTTCTAGAAGTGGAGCCTGAAGCTCTTCTAGAGGGAGCAATGGACTCTAGATGGTACTTACTGAAGTGGGAGAAGCATTGTGAGAGTTGAGGAAGTGTAGGCCTCAACCCAGACCTGGCTGCCTCTCCAGTGCCCAGTCATGCCTCGGAGCAGCAAAGACAGTGTGAGGGAACTGAGGAGCTCCCGTGGAAAATGAGCTGCTGGCAAGTCACACTGTCCCTCTGTCCCTGAAGCGAGAGGACAGCCACGTCAGATGCAAAATGCCCAAGCTCTGGATACTTCTTCAGTCACTTCCTGGCTAAAGAGGCTTGGAATGATAGCAGCTGCTCTGGTAGTGCCCTGGCTACTCATGACTGACATTTCCCAGTCAAAAGTGTTCGATAAGATCCAGTTTAATGATGCTAAAATATACACATATGCATATATAAAAGGAGTTCAAACCATTACACTGCAACAGGGTGACGACTCCTTTCCCAGATACCACAGGCTATTAAAAAACCTAATGCAGTTGTTGTTGGTTGGTGGGGTCCCATAGATTTCCCCAAACATCGTAGGCTATTGTCAGCTCTCTTGGTTACCTTCTAGAACTTCATGGTAAGATCCAATTGCTGAGGATACATCAGCCAGAGGACATGGAGAAATCAAGCTTGTACTGACCTAGAAGCTTCAGCCCTACCAGTTAGCTTTCATAAAGCTGGAAGGAAGGCTCCACGCATATTTTCAGCGGAGAAAAATAATCAACAGTTTTAGCCACCTGTGGATCCTTGGAGCTACAATAACAACCGAGACCGACGAGACATGCCCACTTGTGTAACAGTGGTACAAATGTTATGAAAGCAACCCACTACTTTTTTTTTTTTTTAAACTGGATTTAAGATATGTTCCAGAAAATGGAACACAAGCCTGGGACTGTTAAATGGGCCCAAATCCCAGGGACACTCAAGTCATGGCTGAGAGGAAACCTAATACTCTTATCCTAAATGGACATAGGAATAAACTGTCCCTTCTGTAGACCCATGACTAGTCAATGTGCAGAGAATAAGCGACTGTGGTGTGCTCAGCTCTCAATAGGACATCTGTGTCACTCGCCACTGGGCAAGGCTCACGGGTCAGAGGTAGAGGACATCTGCTGCAAAACAGTATTGGCTGGTCGCGACAGGGCCGCTGCACACAGGAGCTCACAGTGGCTGTGACTACATGCTCATGATTATGCAAGATCAAATCAGTTAAAAACCCAGCATGAAAAGGGGAAGGGATCTTGAAGTCTCACCCCTAGCTGAGGAGCTATTGGCAATTGATGGTTATTGGCTCAGTGAGGATTGGTTTTCTTCAGGAACAGGTTCCAGAAAAGACTGTACATGCTCTATTAGGTGGTCCTATACCCATGTCCGGACAGGCAGCATTAAGTAGACTCAGTGGGCTTAAAAACAAAGCACATGCATTTGGGAGGGAAAAGAGGTGGTGGAGATGGGGAGAAATTGGAGGGGGAGGGGTTGGGGGTGGATTTGATTAAAGCACATTATATGCATGTGAAGCAGTTACTTTTATTGTTCTATTATTAAATAAAACTTGGGAGTCAGATATTGGGATATAAATCTGATAGATCCACAGAGCAATGGAGAGACGATCAGCTGACCCTGCCTCTCCACCTTCCCAGATCGAAAAGGCCTGCAAATCTTTCTAAGCCCCTCCCTATTCCTTCCTGTGTCTCTCTGTCCTAATCTAGGTCCGTCCAAAACTCTATGGTTACTTCTGGCCTGCTGAATGTTGACTCCGCCCTCTGATTCAAGGTTTAACTTTATTGTCAGTCTCGGGAGTGTCAGAGTGCGATCCAAATACCCCACAACAGGCATGTATAGATTTCTCAAATAATAAAATAGAATCAAAAGCAAAACAAACAACAACAAACCCCAGAAACAGCAGCTGGCACACCTGCAGCCCTATGTTCGAAGTTCTGTTCTCTGTGTTGTTTAGTTCTCAGAAGAGCACAAGCCAGGCATTCCTCTGGGTCCTGGAAACCCATGTAGAGACTAGCATTTTAGGACAGGGAGCTGTAATGTAAGTGGTGGGGATGAAGACATCCCCCTGAGAGTGTTGGGGAAGGAGACAGGGAGGTGAATCAAGAGTGGGCACCTGTACTTCTGGAAGACTCGGGATCAGAGCAGACCATGTGCCTCAGAGTTACTTTGCCCCAGAGATCGTGGAGGGCTGGGACACTTATATACCACATCCTATTAGGCACAGATTCAACATCTCTTTTCCCTCATTGCTTCCTTGGGACTTCCCACCAGGATGCCACAGGTAGAATGAACTAGATGGGAGTCCAAGTTCAGACCTCCAGAACCACATTGGCAATACCCAAAGAGATTCATGGATTGTCCAAGAGCCGTGCTCCTATTCTTGTACTCACCCTAGAGAATGGAGGCTTCTAGAAGCTAAGTGGCTTGCCCAGGGTCACTTGGTCAAAAAGTGGTGGTGTGGATTGAGCTATGTCCCCTCCTCCCTATAATTTATACTTTGAAGACTTCAAAAATGTCTTTGGATCCTCTTTGGAAATTGGATCATTACAGTTATAATTAGGTAAGTCAAGGTCGTGGAGGCCAGGTTGAACCCAGGGTATCTGTTGTCCTTAGGAAAAGAGGAGATTTGTTTCACTAACACAGTGAGAATGCCCTGGGGGATGGAGTCAGAGTCATTCATCCGTGTGAAGAGATCCAGAAGCAGGTCAGCAGACCCCCAGAAGCTCGCAGAGAGGCACAGACCAGCTGCTTCCCCACAGCCTTCAGGAGGAGCCAGCCCTTCCAGACCCTTGACCATGGACTTCCTGCTTCCATGATCGCGAGGCTACATACTGCTGCCTTTGGAGTCGCCTCGTTTACAGATTTTATCACAGAGGCCCCAGCAACCTAACTCATGTGGCAACTGTTGTTCATTGACCATGGTTTCCAGCTCCAATCCAGATGAACAGCGTTGGGGAGAGGGAGGAACTGGATGCTGGCAAGCAGGGTCAGGATGTCAGGAGCAGTCGTCTTGTGGTCTCCTCCCACTTCTTCAGCCTCCAACCACCACTGGGCATTCAGCATGTTCTGTGAACAATGTGGTGGGCTGAACATTACACACCCGTTTTTCTACTTCATCCCACATAGTCTGACTGGGAGGTCCAATTGATATTTGTTTTAGAGAAAAGGTGACCGTAGACTTCTAGAGGCGGATTAATCTGTCCAAGGACGCAGCAGAGATGTGAACTCAGGCTGTCTGACTCATGCGATGCTGGCTCCCCCAGACTGACTCATGTCCTCTGAACGGACTCTCTGTTCTAGAGATCTTTAGGATAAGTCAAGATGTTGCAGGGGATGTTAAGATCAACCACGTGAGTCTATTTAATGGGTAATAGGGATTTATTAAGATACAAACTGAGGAAATACACTCACGATTACAGAACTGAATAAACAGCTGAAGTTGTCCTCTGTTCTGACCGGGAGTGAATCCACCTGGCAGTTTGATCACATCAGGAAGCAGGAAGCAGGAAGCAGGGACCTCGTGACTCTTCTCCCTTTCCTTTTAAGAGGTCATGGATGACAACAAGAAGCACTGCCTCCTTCGGGCCCTGTAGCCCAAGGTCATGGGCGGAGCAAACACCACTATAAGGGGAGATCTGAGGTCCTTCTAAGAAATGTTATGTGTCATCAGAACACAGAGTTCTAAATTAATTTTTCGAATAGAGTCTTTGATTTAAGGCACTCACGTGTGTTCCTTCCCTATCTCTGCAAGGTGATATGGGGAGTCCTTTCCCTGCTCCTGTCCCAAACCTGTCCTAGGATGCTTGCAGTGTTGTGTGAGAGTAACCACAAGGACATCATCATTCCTCGGGGCCGTGCTTGTCCCCACCCCCTCTTACCCCACTCCTCATCAATACCGTAAAGGATTTGGTTCCACGGCTTTGTCAATCTTCACAGCCAGAAAAATGTTCCACCATGTGTCTTTTGTTCTTGCTCTGAGGCAGCTGTGGAGTTATAATTTACTGGCACATAGAGAGGAGTGGATTTTTTTTTTTTTCATTGCAATCCCATTTCCCCTCTCCTTTGGGATTCTTGGGAAAACCTGATTAAAATGTCAGCCAGAAGAATGGCTGGTGATTCTTTAAAAGGACTGATTAAACCAGGATGACCCGTTGTACCAACAGGAGAAGCAAACCCCGGGGGATCTGAGTTTGTAACTTCCCTGTTATTGAAGTGTATCAGAAAAAGTAAGAAAGAGAGAAGCAGCTTGGATGGAGAGTAGAGATGCTCTTTAAATAGTTTTGATTAAAAACCGGCAGCAACCAGTGGCATTTGAGTGGTTTTCTCTCTCCAGCTCTCCACTAAGTCTTTATTTTACGATCTCTAATATCCAAACCTTCAAGGTACACAGGATTGCTATGCTACCCACACGAGATGTAAGCGTCTGTTTTCTGTTGCCAATAACACAATACTCAAGACTTGGCCAACAAAAAATGAAGGGGGTTTAGTTAGGTTCCTGGTTCTGGAGGTACGAGGTCAAACATCTGCCTCCTGCCTGCCTGCTGACAGAGTCCCAAGGCCATGCAGGCCCTCACAGGAGGGAGGGAGAGAGTTGGGGAGGCTGAGACTCGGAAACTGGGGGATGCACCCAAGCCACATCCAAACTGCAGCCTGAGGTGTGCCTTAGCCTAGCCCTCTCTCCTGGGCCTGCAGGTCCCACTCAGAGGAATCTAAGGTCTGTGACAGAAGAAGCCTGGCAGCTAGCTCCAAGATAGAATCTACTGGATTCCTTTGGCTGGGGATTTGAACACCTGTGTTTCTGTGTTTCTTACTTTTCAAGGATTGGGTCTTTTCCTTCTAATCTGTACCCATTTCCAAAATTTCTTCTTCATTGTGGCCTTCTGGACATTTCTCTTTGAAGAAAAGCCGCTCACAGATCCGTGCAAAGAATCTTGTTTCTCCGTGGAAAAGCAGGCATTTGTTGCAGCCTTTTAATCTTGCGTTTTCTGAGAATCGTTTTCCAAGTGTTGAGTGGTGTGGGAGACAGACCTCAGAGAGGGACCAAAAATCTGGGCCGGCTGGACTCCCACCCGGGTTCTCTGTGGCGCCCTCTGCACTCTGTGGGTGGGGCACAGGAGAGGAGACCTCTGGTCAGACAGCGTGGCTGTGCCTACTGACTTTGGGCAGGCTTGTGTGGGCACGGAGTCTGCCTCATTTTCTCCCGGTCCCTGCTCCCTACCTCCTCCCTTCTCTGTGTCAATCAAGATTCCACGCAGGTTAAAAAGCACACGGTCGCCGAGCGGTGGTGGCGCACGCCTTTAATCCCAGCACTCGGGAGGCAGAGCCAGGCGGATCTCTGTGAGTTCGAGGCCAGCCGGGGCTACCAAGTGAGTTCCAGGAAAGGCGCAAAGCTACACAGAGATGCCACATCTACTGTGCTTTTATAGCACCAAGCGACCTATTCTGCTACCCTCTATTTTGCTCTCCCCCACCCCCCGCCCCCGCCCGATCTCTGGCACCGATTTCCACATGAGGCAGCAGAGGGGCTCAGGGTGCTGCTGAACGTGACCGAAGGGCATCATTACTGAGCTGCTTTCCTATCATAAGGCATGTGCTCTGGAGAATGGAGAGCAGTTTCACTGTTGGGAACGAAGCGCATGCAGGCATCTTGAAAGAGGAGACCTCCAAAGAACAGTGGCCTTAGAAAGCAACCATCGAGGCCAGTGTTAGGGGATTCCCTTTAAAAGTTCCTCCCCTCTCCTCTCCGCTCCAGTTTCCCACACCAGAGGGACACCTGCCACACAAATGTTAAATGCACACCTGCTTCCTTTGTGCCTACTTTCTGCCGCTTTCCAGAAACGGACCAGACTGGCGATCAGGGGACCGTGAGCGATCGCGGACAAACCTCAGACTGAAAACTTCTGGTTTAGAAAGAGTGATTTCTATGAAAGTCCTGGGAGGAGCCTCTCATCGTCTTGAGTGGAAGCGGCATCACTGAATGTCCCTACCTTCCACGCGCGCTCGAGAGGGCCAGTGACAGGGTCATCGTCTCAGACCTCTGCTCCACATGGTTCCTCTTGGCTGCTCCCACAGCCAACAGCCCCCTTCCCAGCTGTTCCCCACGGCAGCCCACCCTTAACGACTGTAAACATTCATTCCCTGTCCTTGGTTCCAGCAATTTTCTCATCACTGTAAGAAACAAAAACAAACAAAACTCCCCCGAACCCTTCGTCAGCGGTTTCTTCCCTGGTACCTCTAGTCGCCGTGGCCCTAGAACATTGATCCTTCCACACACGCATTCCGGGCTTCTTACCACATGCAAATCAAGAGACTCTCCAGAAGTCACGGCCATCAGCCATTCTCTTCCTCTTCATCATCAGTTTGCCCATGTTTTTTGTTTTAAAATCTATCCCAGAGGGAAGAGTTGAACTAATTTTAAGCAGACTTTTTAATGCAACACACACACACACACACACACACACACACACACACACACACACACA